>CAWUFW010021175.1:0-128409 GCA_963921515.1 Calotriton arnoldi
TTTCAGAATATCACTGCGCTCTATCAAGACTAACTAAGGGGTGTCCAAATGTACCATGGAGGATTGTAAGCGATATTTCAAAGTCACACAGGGTACGGCTTGTGCCTCTCGTGGGTGTGGCAGGTAGAATGGTTTTCTGGCTAAAGAGGTTCATTCAAACTTGCACAAAGAGTTCTGGTGGCAATGCTTGCTGTCTGGGTCTATGCTGCACGCGCTGCTGCTGCAATAAGACCTGGGCCTCATTCTCCAGTTTGCTTCAGGCTGTGCTCGCCGTCTTTGCTCTTCTTTAGACTGACCTTGCCTCAGCGTTGGTCCCTTATTTAATCTGTGGTATTCAGCTTCTTGGGCCGCTGCATCCATTTTTGGCGCTCTGAACTCCTACATCTAGAAACAGAAGTCTGTCAGAAGTTAATGGTGCGCGGCATTTGTGAAATTGCAGCACAATTATGTGAATTCCAACGTAATTATGCAAAATGAAAAGTCATCATTTTGCGCTATACTTTAGCACGAATTGCGTTCTCACATCAATTTTTGGTGCGAGGGCGGATTTAAATGAAAGTACAACAAACAAAAGCTGCTCACGTTCCTATGTTCCCGTGCATTCATAGTAACCTTTTACCGTAAATTGCATGATCATTGTAAATTCTTTACTGCAAATGAGGTATAATTACGCGAAGTGGTGTATAGCGGCATTTGTGTAATTTCGTGTTACAAGCTCAATTAGAAAAATCCAGAAATGATGCGAATTACACTGACCGGCATAATTAAAATTTCACTTAGGCCTACCAGAAGCGTTGGCTGGACAGAGAGGAGCTCGCTGAATGAAGCTGACCAGTGAATGAGCAAAACAGGACACATAGCCTGAAGTTGGGAATCAGAAGTTAGCAGTGGCACTGTAGAGGGTACTGGCATGGGTGGGGCTTCCAATGCACCAAGAAAGTGGGGTATCAAACGGCCTTTGGTGCAGCAGTGTGTGCTATGTGAGCAAAGCTGCCATGGGAGTCTAATTTTTGCTTTATCGTTTCCAACCCTGTGATGATCCCAATGTATATTTTAATGGTAGGTGTCTTGTGGGGCCCTAACATGATTTTGCAGCCCAATTTGGAGCTCAGTCATTTCTCATGAATGCAAATCCTGCTCTGCCCCAATCCTACTGGCCCTTCAGAAGTATACCAGACATTTAACTAAGTATACAACAAGCCTACTGGCCGTCCAGAGGTGCATTTGACATTTGTCTCACTATGTCCAAGCCCCAAGGCCTGAAATGTTAACTGGACATGTGAACTGATGTGCCTATGGCAAGCTGGACAGTCAAGCATGAGACTAACTTGTCATTGCACTTTCCTCAGGTCCTTTGAATTGTCAAATGTACACCTGACATGCAAGTGACCCTTTTAGTGTCTTACCTACCTTTTAGAAGTATTTCTGGCATGTGATTGCTTCTGCCCAAGCCCTTTCACTCCTTTCAGAGGTGTCCCTCACACGTATATGTGTCGGTGTCAATGCCACTGGCTTTTAAACGCGCACCAGGCATGCAACTGACATTTCCCCAATCCCACAAATATGTGACTCACCTGTGGTTGACTCTTCCAGGTCTGGCCCTGCACACTTATAAAGTTGCAGCTGCAATGTGACTGACTTTGCTACCTGCCTATAATATTATCTAAGTCACAGTTGACATGTGACAGACACTTCCACAGCCTCATTTGCTTTCCAGAGCAGTGGCCTACTGAGAATTATGCCACTGCCCTGAAGACCAGTCTTTCACCCATCTTTATTTGCTACTCAAGCTCTCTTATGAAACTTAACAGAATGGTGTATTAAATAGAAAGTGGCACAATAGAGTTTGTCATTGTGAGTGTACTCAGCAGAGACAAAAACAGCTAGAAAAAAAGCAGAACAATCCACTGTTGTAAATTCATCACATCTCTGAACCAATGAATTGGACGGTTGCTCTCCACCAATGGCTGATATATGTGATACCCAACCAATGGTTGAGCACAATGCCCCTCTCTGTATAGATAATATTAGTTCAGAGTCTCAGAGAGACTGCTATTATGGTCTCTAACATACCTTAAACAGCCCTCCTCATTTCTGTTAGCCCTTCTCTATCACTTTCTGATGGATCCATTGATTTTCTCTCTCTCCTCCTTTCTTTTACTCTATTTCACTATCACCTATTCACGACCTGCTCAATATCAAACTGGATTTGTAAACCGCTGCTTATCACCCTTGAGGTTATCCAGGCGCTGGGGGTTGCTGATACTGGGTGTAGATTAGTTGAACAGTCAGGCTGTCAGACCTTTCCTGAATTCCTGCAGGGTGGGGAGGTCCAGAGGTGGAGGGAGAGGCCATTTCAGGCCTTGGCGGCCAGGTAGGAGAAGGAGCGGCCATTGCTTCTGCTTCAGCAGAGGCAGGGAGTGTGGTTGAGGGAGAGGGAGGCAGAGCACAGTTGTCTGAGGGGTTGGTGAAAGTTCAACCTGTAGTTGATGTAGGCTGGTCCTTAGTTGTGCAGAGTCCTGTAGGAATGGGTTAGCATCTTGAACTGGCACCTTTTGTGGATGGGGAGCCAGTGAAGTGCTCTGAGGTGAGGGGTGATGTGGGCCCGCCTCGGGAGGTCGAGAACGAGCATGGCAGCTGAGTTCTGAACTGCCTGAAGTCTGTTTAGCAGCTGTGCAGTGATACCCACATAGAGGGTGTTGCTGTAGTGCAGGCGTCTGGTGACATGGGCTTGTGTGACGCCACATTTGGTGTTGATGGGGGGGCCACTTGAAGATTTCTCAGAGCATGCGGAGAGTGAGGAAGCAGGTTGATGATCCTGTGTTTATCTGTTTTTTCATGGTGAGTTGCTGTCTAGTATGATGCCTAGGTAGATCAGTGACAGAATATTAGACACACAAATATTGTGTAGACATAATATCGTGTCAAAAATATCGAGGACAAGAATATTGAGAAAGTAAGTGCAAATAGGTAAGTTTAAATTTACGATTCTTAACTCTAGATCTACGTACCATGAAGAAATATATATATCATCAAGGTACATATATGTGGAGTTATATATAGTACTTACCCATAGAAAATGACCTACAAAATATTCTTGTCCTTGATATTTTTGACACAATATTCTGTCCCATGATATTTGTATTTCCCAAATTTTGTCCAAATATCGCCTAGGTTCCTGGCATGTTCTGTGGGTGTTGGTGAGGGTCCTAGCTATACTGGCCACCAAGAGTCATCCCACAGGGATTTGTTGGTC
This sequence comes from Calotriton arnoldi, assembly GCA_963921515.1. NCBI lineage: Eukaryota > Metazoa > Chordata > Amphibia > Caudata > Salamandridae > Calotriton > Calotriton arnoldi. The sequence continues at coordinate 3,257 of CAWUFW010021175.1, forward strand.
CAGAAGACGAGTACCTCCATTTTTCAGAGTTGAATTTGAGGCAGTTGTTTTGCATCCAGTTGGCGATTCTGGCATTGGTGTTCGTGGGGTGTGATGATAGGGAGAGGATGAGCTAAGTGTTGTCCATGTATGATATGATGATCGTACTGTGGGTCCTGACCAGTGTGGCCAGAGGGGCCATATAGGTGTTGAACAGTGTGGAGCTCAGTGAGGACCCTTGTGGGATGCCACAGATGATGTCTTTGGGCCAGAGTTGTAAGGCAGAAGGCGGGCGCTCTGTGTTCTTCTGGTGATGAAGGATAAGATACATTTGAGGGCGTCCCCTTAGATCCCCATCCGGTGGAGTCTTTTTAGGAGGGTCTAGTGGGATACGGTGTCGAAGGCAGCCAAGAGGTCGAGGAGGACCATGGCTGCGGTTTCTCCTTGGTCTAGGAGAGCCCTGATGTAATCTGTGGCTGCGATTAGGGCAGTTTCTGTGCTATGATTTGCCTGGAATCCAGCTTGGGATGGGTCCAGTAGGTTGTTGTTCTCTAGGTGGTTGGTGAGTTGGCGGTTGATAGCTGTTTCCAGAACTTTGGCAGGAAAAGGGAGCAGGGAGATGGGCTGGTAGTTCTTGAGCTCTTCCCGTTCTGTGGATGGTTTTTGGAGGAGTGGTTTAACTTCTGCGTGTTTCCATTTCTTTGGGAAGGTGGCGTGATGATGGAGGAGATGGAGATTGTGGTGAGTTCCTTGCTGATGGTGCTGTTCCCCAGGTTAAACGTGGTGGGGTCAGGGGTCCCTGGGTGCTCCTGAGTTGATGGAGCTCATTATGGTGGAGGTGATCTACATTGTGAGTTGGTCCCCGGTTGTAATCATAGGGTTCGAGTTGGGATCGGTGAGGTTGAGGAGGCTATGGATGCCAGCAATGGGTTGTTGGGGGTCGAAGTGTTCATAGGTTGTGGAGATTTTGCTGTGAAAGAAGTCTGCTAAGGTGTCGCAGAGCTCTTGAGAGGGGGTGATGGTGTTTTTGGCTGCTGAGGGGTTGGAGAACTCTTTGACAATGTTGAAGAGTTCTTTGCTGTGGCTGGCGCCGGCTTCGAGGCAGGCAGTCAGGGTGTCCTTTTTAGTGTCTTCTAGTTGTTGGTGGTAGTTGTTGAGGGCCAGTTTTTAATCGGACATTAACGTTTAGCTCCTTGCTGGTGTGCCAGATTCTTTCCAGTCGTTTGTAGTTGGGTTTGGTGGATTTCAGTTCCAGTGTGAACCAGCTGGAGGGTTATTCTTGGTTTGGCGGGGTTGAGAGGGGTGACTATGACGGCGCATTTGGTTATCCATGAGTTTATGTTTTTGGCGGCCTCCTCATGGTGTCTGAGGGGGAGGCACTGAGGGTAGTGGTGCAGAGTTTTTCATCTACATTGCTCCAGCTCCTGTGGGTGGCGCTGATATGGATGTTGGGGGTGCCAGAGGTGGCTGTGATGGAGAAATGGACGATCAAATGATCCGACCAGGTGATTTCGGAGGCATGACTGTATCTGATTCTGGTGCTCGATGTGAAGATGGGGTCCAGCGTGGGTCCCGCGATGTCCGGGGGTTGGTGACAAGTTGGGTGTGGCCGAGGTTTATTCTCTTGAGTAGGTTAGCTGCGTTGGCTTCGTTGGGGTCGTCGATGCGGAAGTTGAGGTCTCTGATGAAGATGAAATTCTTGTAGTTGATGGCCAGAAGGGCGATGAAGTCAGAGATGGCCTCACAGAAGGCGGGGCGTGGTCCTGGCGGTCTGTGTGCGAGGTTGCCTCTGATGGTGGTCTTGCCATCTGTGTTGAGTTGGAAGTTGAGGTGTTGGTTGATGTAGGTGGTGTCATTGGTAGCGGCAGTGGAGGCATTCTTTGTGGATGATGGCTCTGCCATCTCTGTGTTTGTTGATGCAATCCTGGTGTATGATCTTGTATCCGTTCGGTGTGACGGTAGCGATATCAGGTACTGATGCGGGGTTGAGCCAGGTTTCGGTGAGGAAGACGATGTCGGGTGTGAGGGAGGTGATGGAATCCCAGATGTTGGTGGCGTGTTTGTGGAGCGATCGACGTTGATCAGCAGGCATTGGAGATGTCCTGGCTCAGTGGTGGTTGGTGTGGTCCCATGAGTGGGACTTATGATGTCACAGGAGAAAGGGCAGTGACAGCATGAGAAAGGTCTTACCGTTGAGCGTGAAGATGCGTGGCTTCAGTTTTCGTTGTGGTGTCTGGGGTTGAGGGCTGATATCTCTGCGCTGGTCTAGTTGTGGGTGTTTGTAGATCCAGCGTTCCCGGCGCTAGCCGCAGTCCAGGGGTGGACAGGTGCAGACGGGCTTGCCATTGGTGCGCCTGCAGCGAATCCGCCCTAGGCCTCCATTAAGTAGGTTCCTAGGAGGGGATGGGGCACTGTGCGGGGTCACTGAGAGGCGGGAAGGGGGAGGGAGAGTGGTCCGGAGAATGGAAAAAACAGGAGGCAATGCGAGAGCCTGGTTCAGAAAAAGAGTGTTTAATTTGGACGAGGCAAAAGGAAAAAATGTGGTTAATGTGGAGAAGAGATGAATTTAAAAAAACGAGCAGTTAGGAGGAGGCAAAGAGGAAAAAACGAGCAGTTAGGAGGAGGCAGAATGAAAGAAACAAGCAATTAGAAGGAGGAAAGAAGGAAAAAACGAGTAGTTAGGAGGAGGCAAAAAGGGAAAAAATTAGCAGTTAGAAGCAGACAAAATGGAAGAAACGAGCAGTTAGGAGGAGGCAAGAAGTGAAAAAATGGAGCAGTTAGTAGGAGGCAAGAAAGAAGAAACGAGCAGTTAGGAGGAGGCAAAATGGAAGAAGCGAGCAGTTATGAGTAGCAAGAAGGAAGAAAATGAGCAGTTAGGAGGAGGCAAAATGGAAGAAACAAGCAGTTAAGAGGAGGAAAAAAAGGGAAAAAAACAACCAATTAGGAGGAGGCAAGAAGGGAAAATACAAGCAGTTAAGAGGAGGCAAAATTGGAAGAAACAACCAGTTAGGAGGAGGCAAATAATGGAAAAAGCAAACAGTTAGGAGAAGGCAAGAAGGAAAAATATGAGCTGTTAAGAGGAGGCAAAAAAGAAAGGAAAAAAACGTGGTTAAGGGTGAGAAGAAAAAGGATGATTACTTGAGGGAGAGCGGCGTGTGGCACCGAGGATGCAGTGGATAAACCAAGGTTGACAGGTTGGCTCAGCAGCAGTAGTGGGGAGATGGGCCAGGGACCTGCTGTTTCCCGTTCCTCCTTACTGACTTTCTGTGAATGATTTATGCCTTAATTTCATAAGCAATTGTGTCTAGGTCATAACAATATTTGTAGCACACACTCAAATTCTGTCCTGTTGTCGCCCCCCAGAAAACAAATTATTAAATTATTGCTTCTCAGGGTCCTTCGGCACTCACAGTTTGTTCCACCTTTCCTAAATCTGAAACACAAATTTTGGTCTTGTTCTCCTGTGCAGGTCTTCAAGGAATTACGGGCCGGATATACTAAGAATTGTACATTGCATCAAATAACGATTTGCAATTTGCAGATTCTTATTAGGAATCCACTCAAATGATTCGGTAGAAGTGGGTGCAATTTACACACCAACGTCTACAGAAAGCATTAGTATTTTGTGAATCGACCTATGTATTAATAGGATGGCTCACAAGATACTGATTTGCATTGGGTCGCAATTCGACCTACTTCATTAATATGCATGAGGTAGGTAGCAAATTTAGACCCTCTACGATTGGTTAGAGTCACCGGCATGGTGTCCTGCTGGGGTCAGTATCATACTACCATGCCTTTGATTGCTTTTAAATAAAACAATATTTTATTTTTATTTTTAAATGCAGCCTGTTTTCCTAATTGGAAAATGGGATGCATTTAAAAGGAAAATGAATAATTTTAGAAACAATTTTTACTAGCAGGCAGGGGCCCTTGGGACCACTGCCTGCTCCTGAAAAATGATTTTGTCGATATTCACAAAGGAGAAGGGGTTTCTTGGTGACTCCTCCTTTTTGCAAATGGTTACCAATAATTTTGATATGGCGGTAAAAAATTAATGTTTTGCGACTGGATTTCAGTTGCAAAACATTAATATATAAGCTAAAGAATTGGTGTTTGGATGCAACACCCTTTACATGACTCTTTCAAACACCAATTCTGTATTTATTCTAAAACCCAAATTGCAATTCAGTAATGTGTTACAAAATCAAAATTTTGGTTTTGTACATTTTAAAAAGCCATTTTGCGGTCGCACAGGCTCTAATTTAACCTTTGTGACCGTACAAACCCAGGCCATACATTTTGTATACCTATTCTCAAGCTTTACAAGGACTAAGCTCTGCATTCACTACATATAACATTATATGAATAGACGTGCTCTTAACAACTGGGAATAATGTGACTTTTAATGACAGTCTTGATGGATTCTGATTATCATGTGGCTGTTAAATATAATTACAGTTCCACCAAGCACATCATAGGATCACCAAGCTGTATAGGGATGAGAGCAAAAACTGGTTGGTCCAGTCTCAATATAGAGGCACACCTTCACAATGGACAACTTTATTCAATACAATTTATCTACCCCAGATAGATAAGAAAGGAGATTTAACTTCATACAAAGACTAGATGGGCTGGAACACAATTATAGAGAACATTATTTGATTTAAATCTACAAGAACAACCGTAGGGAAACCAACATCTAAAGACGGCAAAACCAATATTGTGAGACCCAATCCCTAGTAGAATCCACAATAAGGAACCACACAACTGCCAAGTCTATGAACCACTGATCGTCAATAAGGGTGGCTGGGTAGGTTACAACTTTCAAACCACTATCTTATCTCACCATCCTGCGGCACGAAAGAAGCAGGTACAAGAAAAATATCTTCAAAGCAAGAGACACTTTTTTAATTCACAGCTGGACAAGGACACAAATCACACCAAAAAACTATTCAATGTCATCAGACAACAAGGATCCCCCACATCTGCTCTCAGCAGAACTTTCACAGTGGAACATTGCGAGGTCTTTGAAAAATTCTTCACAGGCAGGATTGCAAACGTCGAACAATCTATGATCAACTCCTGCTAACAATGACTGTGCAATGGCCCACACATATGCTCTATCCAGGAGACTAAGGACGGAGTAATCACCTCCTGCACCAGATCCATGCCATTGAAGAACAAATGGCGTGATTTCAGAACACCTACAGAAGACTAACTTAAGGTCCTATCAGATCTGAATCTAACAGCCCACGTAGCAGACCCAAACAAGAAATTCAGCCACCTTATCGCACACTATGCACCAAAATAGTTAATGTCTTACTATCCCAAGGAATAAACCCTGACTGTCTGAAGCTAGGACAGATCACTATACTCCACAAGAAACCAAGAAACCAGGTGCAGATCCCGAAAACCTGAACAATTTTTGCTCTGTAACCAATCTACCATTCCCTTCGAAGATACTCGAAAAATGTGTGCTCCGAACTCAGTCAACATATTGAAAACCATGACCTAATTGACATCTTCCAATAAGGTTTCAGAACAGGTTACACTATGGGAAAAGCCATCCTCAACATTAGCGATGACTTATTTAGATTGTTAGATGCACGCAGCTCGTGCTTACTAATACGTCTGGACCACTCATCAGCTTTGAAAACGATCAATCACAAAGCCCTCATAAACACCTTAGAATCATACATGGGTATTGATGGCACAGTCCTAAACTGGTTCAACTTGCACCTCAATACCCAATCGCAACTAATTAAACTGAAAGGCTCATTATCGAAAAAAATACTGTCTAGCAATAAATAACCTAAAATGCAACCCTCAGAAAATGGAACTCCTAATCTCTTCACAAGCCAACAACACACCAATCTGTGAATGAATCCCTCTCCTGGCTGCTGGCAACTGCAGTCTAACAATCATCAGCTGCCCCAATTCATTGGGGATCACACTCAACAAGAGACTGTGCATGACCACTCACGTAAGTCAACTTCAAAAGATGCCTTATTCAGCCTCAAACTCCTCAAAAAGGTCAGACACTTTATACCAGAGAGTGTGTTACAAGCATTGACAATGTCAAACTTAGACTATGTCAATGTTATTCTCACCTGCACACCGCAACCCCACCTGACCTAACCCCTTTGAAGACCATACTCAATGCAGCTGCAAAACTCATCTCAGGAGAATGACACCGTGAACACATCACCCTCACACAGGCCAGAATGGCTTCCAATCGAAACAAGATGCATCTTAAAGACATCCTGCATCACACACAAAGCATTTCAACGGAAAACTCTAAAATACCTTGTCAAAAAAATAACAAGATCAGGAAGAAACAACTCACTACATATCTCAGATAAACTACAGTTGGAACCACCCCGCTTCAAGAAAAGAAGCTCATGCACAAGCTCCATTACTGGGAATGTGGTCAGAATCTGGAACTCCCTTCTGCCAGAGATATGTACAAATCCATCAGTAGTGAAATTTAAAAGAAGGGATAAAAAACGACACCTTGACAGATACCTGAGCCTTCCGGGAAATAAGTCCATGGTGGGCTCACTAGCGAAGCAGTGGCAGAAACACACTGTAAATCAGACAGAGATACATCCACAAAAACTGTACTCCCTCTAATTACTCTAATAACCACATGTACTCATAAAAATAACTACTGGTGGAGTCAGGTGTTTCAGAACCTCTTAAAATGTACATAACTTTTAGACCTGTCAGCCTTAGTTTGGTCTTCCCTAGAACCTTTTGCCTTACTCCGCCTGTTTTTGCTGAAATTGTTTTTGTTGGCCTTAGGACGCTACACACTTTGGGACCTATTTATCAAAAAGTCACGCAGCACAGCAAGTCACCTTGCTGCGCTGCGTGACAGGCAAAGGGTAGGAATGTGCCGGATTTAACATATTACTGTACATTTCTGCCTTTTCCCAGCGCTGGTGCACAATGTGTTCCCTAGCACAAGCGCAGACACTCTTGCATCATGGTGCAAGGGTGTCTGCATTGTGAACAGGATTGTTTTTGTGCAGGAATGGGCACCTTCCTGTACACAAACAATCCCCTGAGGCATTTTCCTCTTTCTATGTGTGCTGCAGAATGCACCACACATAATAAGGGGAAAACGAGGAGAAATAAACATATTTCTCCTCGTTACGCCACATCTGGGGAGGCATTGCAGTTTTGGCGTATACCCAGGTCTACCACTTTTGGTAATTCTGTGAATGTGTCAAAATCCATGGGGGTTGCGTGGGAACATCCATACACCACCCATAGAACGCCTCCCTGGGGCAGAGCAACGTCATGCAGCTATTTTCGCTGTGTTGCATTACTCTGGATTTATCAAGCCACTCAGGGCCACACAAAGTAAATCGCACTTAAGGGTTGCTCTGTGCACGCACCCTGTTGCGTGGTGCAAAAGCAATGCAACTCTTTAATAAGTATGGCCTTTGACCTCTGCTAACCAGTGCTAAAGTTCTTGTGCTCTCTTTTTCAAACATGGTGAAAATAGCTTACACTCAATTGACACATTTAATTTACCTGAAAGTCCTCAGTAAAGAAGCACTACATACACCCCATGCCTATAAATTAAATGCACCTAGTGGGCCTGCATAACTCACTGTGCCCCCCACTCAGGTAGCCCTTTAAACGTATCTCAGGCCTCACATTGCAGCCTGTGTGTGCAGCTGTAAACTGCCATTTCGGCCTGGAAAAATTAACCTTTTGCCAGGCCTAAAGCTTTCTATATAACACACATCACCCCTAGGGTAGGCCCTAAACAGCCCAGAGGGCAGGGTGCAGCGAAGTAAAAGGTTGGACATGTACTTTTAACTTTTACGTGTACTGGCAGTTGAAAACTCTTAAATTCATTTTTCGCTACTGCAAAGCCTGCGTCTCCCAAATGATAACATTGGGTTCCCTTATTACATTTAATTAGTGATAACTTTCAATTGGGAGCAGGTAGGAATGCTGAGTTTTGTCTCTAAGGAATGGCAATTTAAAACCTGAAACCATGATTTAAGGTGCATTTCTCAGCAGAATTATCTTGGTCTCTGCATTCAGCCCACACTTCATTGCGGTCGGCCTGATAACCGCATTTTGCGCTTTGTGCATTTAAGCACTATTTTTACCTAAACCTTTAAAATTGCATATCTCTGATTCTACTGATTAGGCCTGGGTGGAGCCCAAGGAGTTCCGCTACGTGTAATTCCAAGGAGCACGCCAAAAACTCTGTGTGACTCCGTGGAATTCCACCAGCGGGTGGAGCTGCTCAATGTGCCCGTTCACGCTACGTTTTTAAAGTTTGGCAATGCGACGTGTGTTCTTGTGCTCGAAATCGTGCACGAACGGCACCACAAGGAGAAAATCGGCTTGAGGATGCAGCTGCAGTCACTGGCACTCTCTCTTACTGTCTTCAGGAAAAAAGGGGTGGATGTTACAGGCGTGGCATAAAGCCGCACTAGTGGCCGGCAAGTCTTGCGAGCGCTTGCAGGTGGTTGGCAAGTCTTGCTGGCGCCTGACAAATCTTGCCGGCACTCGTGTGCACTTGGCTAGATTTGTTGCGCTCACCAGCACGCGCAAAAACCCAGGTCGAGCACTCCAACTGAAAATAAATTCTGCTACGAGGCGGAATTTATCGGGAACTCTGTTTTCTCCACGGAACGCGGAGTTCCCAAATTCTGCAAGCGAAGGGGAATTTTACGCCAGGCCTACTATTGATTAGATTTTTTTCATTTGGTGTCAAATAATTTACATTTTACTCTGTTTTTCTAAATTGGCATGGGATTTTTCTTGTGTTGTGTTTTCACTTTATTACTGTCTGTGTGCTGTCTGTGTGCCTCATAAATACTTTACACATGTACTCTAAGTTAAACCTGACTGCTCTTGTGCCAAGCTATCATGGGGTTAAGCACAGTTTATTTTGGGATTTGCTTTTGTTTCACCCTGACAAGAATTGTGGTTGCTGCTTGAGTAGGGTTTCACCGCCCTCAACCTGTAACCCAATTTCCTACTTTGGTGTTCAGCGGTGAGATTTAGTACTTGTGTTTTTACACTGCCATACATGATTTTGTTAAACTCTAACATCCAGATAATTAATTTGATACCATTCTGAGTTTCTTTTAAATCCTCCATGATTTGGCTCTTTTACTTTTTCCAAATTCACCGTCATTCTGCCTGCCTGTCTGTGCCAGTGGCTACACCTGCAAGGATTGAGTTTAAGCTTGCCAACCTGGATAGCTACACTGTGGTTGAACTCAAAGAGATCTGTAAGGAGACGGGACTTCCAGCCAAGAGGAACACCAGGAAGCTGGAGCTCCGGAAGGCTCTGAGGGGCTGGGCAGAAGTTCATCAATCACTGGCAGCAGCAGAGGACAAGGAGGGGAAAGATGATGTGGAGAAACAAGAGGAGGACGAGGGCATAGGTCATATGCTGCAGCTCTCAGAGGGAGAGGACAAGTCAACCCCAGGAGTGGAGCCCATTGTCAGGGCAGAGAGCAGTGTGTCTTCCTGTTGTCTGTCCCCAGAGAAGCTGGAGGACAGAAAGGCTGAGAGGGAGTTTAAGCTTGCCAAATTAAAGTTGGAAGCACAGGAGAGAATGGCATAGGTTGGGGGGGCTTTGGCTGAAAAGAAACTGGCTGTGAAGGAAAGGAGAACGGCTCATGAGTTAAGTCTCATAGAGCTGGACATCAGAGACAAACAAGTGGGGTCCAGCAACAATATTGGCAGCAGTGCTACAGGGTCTAATGGAGACAAAAAGGTTCACATCCCCAAAGACCTGGTGCCTAGCTACATGGAAGGAGATGATATTGACAAGTGGTTCTCAACCTGTGAGGTAGCCTTAACGTTGCACAGGGTTTCAGAGGAGTATAGGGGATTGAGTTTCTGGAAGCACATGCCTACAGTGGGGAGGGGCACCCTGCTCACACTAGAGATAGGAGACCAGATGAGGTATGCCCCCATGAAAGCCCTTATTGTCACCAAATGTGGACTCACCCCAGAAAAGTACAGCATGAGATTTAGGTTCAGCCAGAAACTACCAAACCAGTCTTGGGTGGATTTTCTTGATTACTCCAGCAAGGCACTGAATGGCTGGGTGAGATACAGCAAAGCTGATGATTTTACTGGGTTGCTTAATCTGATACTGAGAGAGCACATCATGCTCAATATCTGTTTTACAGAGCTGTGCTCACACCTAGTGGATCGTAAGCTCACTGACCCAGAGGAGGCAGACTTCTCGGACACCACAAGAGAGTCCAAGAAAGTATCTAAAGTTCTCTAAAGGCCCCCAAAATAATTCCCAAGGGAGCAGTAACCACTCGCAATCAGTACAGCCAACGACAAACGGGTTCGATGATAAGCAGACAGAGAGGTTCATCCCCCAGTTTACAGCCAACAAGTATGGGCACTCCAAGGCCAACCAAAAGCTTCATCAGTAGAATGTTACTTCCTTGTGAACAGAGGTGGAGTGCTATTGAAAGGGAGGCCCTTGCTGTAGTCTGGGCACTGAAGAGGCTGAGAGCATACCTGTTTGGGACTCACTTCTGGGTACAGACAGACCACTGGCCCCTCAGACGGCTCATGCAAATGAGGGGTGAGAACCCCAAGCTGTTGATGTGGTCAATCCCCATACAGGGAATGGACCTCATGGTGGAACACCACCCTGGGTCAGACCACACCAATGCTGATGGTCTCTCCAGGTTTTTCCGTCTTAGTGGTGAGAACTCCCAGAAGATTTTGTAGTTCTCCCCACTTTCAGCTGTGAGGAATATGTGCTAGACCAGTCAGCCTTAGGGTGGTCTTCCCCCAAACATTTTGACTTGCTTCTCCTGTTTCTGCAGAATTCGTTTTTGTTATGCATAGGACTCTGCACACTTTAGCCCTGCTAACCAGTGCTAAAGTGCTTGTGCTCTCTTCTTTAAACATGGTGAAATTGGCTTACACCCAATTGGCACATTTAATTTACCTGTAAGTCTCTGGTAAAGAGGCACTACATGTACCCGGGGCCTGTAAATTAAATGCTCCTAGTGGGCCTGAAGCACACATTGAGGCCCCAACTTAAGTAGCACTTTAAACATATATCAGGCCTGCCATTGCAGGGTGTGTTCAGTTGTAAACTGCTATTAAGACCTGGCAAAATAAAACTTTTGCCAGGCCTAAACCTTCATTTTTAATACACATAAGTCACCCCTTTGGTAGGCCCTAAACAGTCCAAAGGGTGGTGTGCACTGTATTGAAAAAGTTGTACATGTACTTTTAACTTTTACGTGTGACTGTCCTGTTCATGCACTGTGTGTGAAGTGCTGTGCCCAGAGTATGCTTAGAGAAGAGCTGAGGTAGCCAGCAGGAATTCTTCCGATTTGATCCGCTGATATTGCTGTCTGGTGGGACAACTGTGTATCTTTTATTTTATTTCCATGTTCTATAGTGTCCTTTTTTACTCTTTAAAAGGAAGGTGGACATTTTTTTTAATGGACGTCACCTCACACCAAAATGGCTACAGCACTTCAAGGTGTAATGGATTTCTGTGCTAAACCTAAACCAATATGGTTGCCACTGTTCCTGGAGCCAAGAAAGAGAGGTTGGACTGCCTTCCTTCTCCAGGCCTGCTACACTGCTATTATCCTGACAGTCTGGATGGCATAGACGTATTTTGCCACACTCCCACAGCTGTGTACTGTCAATAAAAGTAATACATTGTCTACATCCAAAAAGATGCAGCGGTCATCTAGGTGATGTCTCTCCTATCAGGTGGTGTTAACACTGTAGCTCTACAATGCACTTCAATGTCTAGCATTGTGAGTGTATTAGTTTGTTAGTTAATATTCAGTCAGTGCCTTGGATGAGACTAACTTGAAGATTAAAGTTAGTTAAGAAGAGCTGGGAACATGCTGCACAGCAGCAGCAGACAAGGCTGAGCAGACTGGAAGTGGCGAGTTCAGGTGGTGCTGGTGCTCGGTATTTTGCATGGGGACCTGTGAGATTTGCCTCCCTGCTTGGAGCAGAGGAACCATTACACCACCCTGGTTCAGCCAGGCTCTCGGCACCAAGATTTAACTTATCAGCGGTACCATGCCCACTTCCAGTACTTCGTCCTTCTTCCTTTCACTGTAGGTACACTGTTGGCTCGTGCCCCACATCTTTGTCTCAGGCAATGTGGCAGGGTTTGTAATTCTGGGTCCCAGCCTGACTTGCCTTCCTGAAGCACTTTCTCATCCCTTGCTGTGAGGGCATTCTGTGCCTCATAGTCCCTCATAGAACAGGCTAATTGAAGATGTCCACAATTGCAGCTAGCATCAACTGTGCAACATCCCCACAGTGTGTTCGCCACATATGATCCCATTCAATCTCTTATGTCTGAAAATAACTGCAATCAGAAGAAACTTTAGCAGATGTAGGTATCACTGATCACTGCTACACCTTGATCATGTCAGCCAATTATATATGTGGCAATTTCATGCACGCGTAGTTTTGTACCATGTGGTTGCCGTACATCTGTAGGGTCGCAACCAAACACCTGACCATGTACGTGTGAAGTGGTACATCTACCTGTTTGCTACTAGACTGCTAGTCCCAGAAAATGGTTTCCATGGGTGTTCTGTCCTCACTCCTTCGAGCACACAGCATGCTCCCCTCCCATGTGTTTGCCCTTCCACTGAACCAGCATTGCTTTGTGCACGAATATTGTCTTCTGACATTTCTGTCTGGCAGTGGAAATGCCGAATAAGCACTTTTAAGAATATTCCCATCTGCAATTACTCCTTCAGTGACCCAGTTGCATCACAATTCAACCCTACATTATGGGCTGACCCTACTCATCTGCACTAATAAGGATGACCCACAGATTTGTTTTCTCCTCATGCAAACGCCACCATATATTCCCATTTGCGAGGTCACTCTCTGTAAGCTCTGCATTGCCTGTGGCTATTCTGAGGGCTCTCGTTCAACCGAGGATGTGTGTAATTGATAGATGCATCTGCCTAGAGATACATGTTATCATTTCCACAGCCACTGTCCTGCTCTTGTATGATTGTGCACAAAAGATCTACATAGTCTGTCTTTTCTATTTTTTGAAATGCCTTCTGTGACATCCCTAATTTTTTTAGCAGTTCAAAATTACCGAAGGTCCTTTTTTTTGCATAACCATATATGTTTTCCTAAAATCTGAAACTTTGGACTTTACACCTGGTCCCTGCACCACATCTGCGGTAGAATTGAGGGATCTCGAGGCTTGATAGCTGGTTGGTTTTATTGGCTGTCTCTTCTGATGTAGTGGGCATAATGTTGCAACACTCTTCACTCTCGACAGAAAGTGTCTTGTAATGGTTTATGTCTTCTATTGAGGTATGCAGAAAGAGTCTTTGGGGAATGAATGAGGCATATGAAGGGGCCATTTGCATTGAAGGGCAACATTAGACATAGACACAGGCTTTTATCTGTATTTTTGCATTTGTGATGTTTGCCTCTTTTGTTACAGCAGGGGCTATTGGGTTCATGATAAGACGTGGCTCTACCCTGTGAGAAATTGGGCTGTTGATTGAATGGGGTGTTAAACCTGATCAAGCAACAGCCTCAGTCCCTGTCAGGGTAAATCACAAAAGTCACTAAATTAACCTGTGCTCAACCCTCTGGTAGCTTGGCATAAAAGCAGTCAGCCTTAACGTAGAGGCAATGTGTTAAGTAGTTATGCAGCACACAAACAGTAACCAAGTGGAAAGACAAAACACTTAAAAAATAGAAAAATAGAGCAAATTGAAATAAATTATTAGGCACCAAAATGACAAAAATCCAATCAGTAGAACCAGACTTATGAATTTTTAAAGTTTAAGGTAAAAAATTGCACCAAAAAGATCAAAGCACCAACCGTGGACGTTTAGTCATGCAAGACGGGGTCAAAGTAAAAATATATGGCCGGCCACGATGGAGCGCGGGTAAATACAAAGAGTGGATTGGGCCCGGTCGGCACTTACCTTCGGACATAGGAGAAATTTCGATGAAAATATGTTCTGAGAAGGTAAAATTCAGCAAGGCAAGGCTTCAGGCGGTGTCCGATGAGGGAGCTTTGTCGTCAGGGTGTAGCTGAGCGAAGTTGCAGTGAAGATTTCTTCGTTCAGAGTTAGCCACTTTTTTAGAGGTCGAAAAATCCCAGTGGGACGATGCTGGAGGCTGTAGCCAGCTGTAGCTGACAAGAGTTCCAGAAAGGTAGAGGCAAAAAGTTTAGGGGTGACCCAGCAGAGAGGGCCAAGTCAAACATACTCTATATGGCAACATCAGCTGATAGATGCTGTAGAGCTACCACATGATGACCAAAGAGATGTCAAACCCATAAGTTAAATGCTTGAGTGCTAACTTTAAGGGTTTGTGATGAACAGGCAATTGTGTTATTACTCCCATGTGCAAGGTAATATAGGTGAACTTGATTGCAGTGGGTTCTGAGTGTTGTGGGATTGAGAGTTCAATTTTCTCCTGGGCGGCAGCTGGAGTAAGATCATGCACATGGACATTCTGCAATAAACCTGTTTTAAATGTAATCATCTCTATGCCTTCTTTACACCCTTCTGTTATTTTCTTGGTTGCATTATAGAATGGGTATTCTCCGTCTCTGAGTACAGAGGCTGCTGTGTTCCCTTTTTTAATGGTTGGTCAAAGGCTCATGGTGCATATGGTTAGGTGCTAACTTCGATTTTTCTTAACAGGTGGCATCTGAGCAGGCCTTTAACGTGATGGACATGCCATTGCAATTGTGCACTTATTTTAGCATTTTATGCATGTGGTATTTATAAATAACAAACCTAGCTGAAAGGCAGCAGAGAGATGAACAGGGTCAAATTCGAAAAGGAAGTCAACAATTGATATGAGAGGTAGATGTTTTGAAGACTGTGGTGTGGGTCCTGAAAATGAAATAGCGAATATTGTTATGCCTTAATATCAGAGCTAAAATATTGAGGACAAAAATAATTAGGTGTATGTATAGATCTTCAATACCTAATTCCACTTATATGTACCTTGATGATATATATATATATATATATATATATATATATATATATATATATATTCACTGAAAAAACCATAGGTTTCAGACACGTTATAGTTAGAAATTAGCATTTAAAAAACCTTTGAAATTCACTGAAAAAACCAGAGGTTTCAGGCGCGTTATAGTTAGAAATTAGCATTTAAAAACCTTAGAAATTCACTGAAAAAACATAGGTTTTAGGGACAGATATAGTTAGTTGGACATTTCACTCGTACAAAACCATTGAAATTCCCCCGTTATAGTTAGTTCAGCTAACTATAACTCGCGCCCCCGCAATGCACTGCTGATGACGTCACATATTACATCACTCATGACATGGTCAGTGACATCACTGATGACATCACTGATGACATCTCAAATGACCTCACTGATGACATTAGCCAGTGACTGTGTGTTTCTGTAAAGTTTAAATATGTTTAATATATATAGGGAAAGGCGTATTGAAGAATAAGTGGGTGTATAAGTGTCTGAATGGATGATTTAGTAGGTGCGTGACTGACTCTATAAGTGAGTGATTAAACGTATCTTACTGAATGCATGGGTTAATGACTAAACTGTGTGAATGTCTGTATCCGTCTGTCTGTTGGTGTGTAAGCGGCTGCATGGGTTTGCGAATAGCTACATGAGTGTCTACATGGGTTATTGATTGGTTGTCTGAGTATCTGTAAGGGTGCCTGAGTGTTTGTGTGGGTGGGGTGTGTGTGACTCTGTGCATAGATGTGTGAGTGGGTGATTCACTGGGTGCATGGTTTCAAGAGTGCATCTGTGATGGACTGTATGGGTGGGTGAGTGTGTGTATGGGTGTGTTAGTGAGTGAATGTATATCTCAGTGGTACATGTGTGAGTAACTACATATGTGAAAGGCAGTATATATGTGTGTTGGAGTATATAAATGGCTATAAGTGAGAGTGTGTGATTGTGAGAGTGGCTGTATGGATGAGTGTGTACTTGTATCAGTGATTGTATAAGAGCGTAAGAATGTGCTAGTATTTGTATGAGTAAGTGAGCTGGTGTGTGTATAACTGTATAGGTGAGTAAATGGCAGTGTGATTAATTATTTGCATGACTGACTAGGTGTGTGAGTACCTCCATGGATGAGTGGCGGTGTGTGAGTGTCTATATAGGTGTATGAGTGCATATGATAGTCCCGTACTGAGCGACTGTAAATATGAGTGACTGTACGGGTGAGTGAGTGGATGTGTGTGTAGACCTAAGAATCAGTGAGTGGGTATGTAGTTATTGGTGTTGGAGTGTCTATGGTTTTGAGAATAGCAGTCTGTAATTTAGAGTGTGTGTATCAAAGGTTATATTAGGGTGTGAGAAGATGCATCAAATTATCACATGGATGATGTCATCAGTGATGTCATCAGTGATATAATTTGAGATGTCATCAGTGATGTCATCAGTGATGTCACTGACCATGTCATGAGTGATGTAATATGTGATGTCATCAGCAGTGCATTGCGGGCGCGAGTTATAGTTAGCTGAACTAACTATAACGGGGGAATTTCAATGGTTTTGTACGAGTGAAATGTCCAACTAACTATAACTGTCCCTAAAACCTATGGTTTTTTCAGTGAATTTCTAAGGTTTTTTAAATGCTAATTTCTAACTATAACGCGCCTGAAACCTCTGGTTTTTTCAGTGAATTTCAGAGGTTTTTAAATGCTAATTTCTAACTATAACGTGTCTGAAACCTATGGTTTTTTCAGTGAATTTCAAAGGTTTTTTAAATGCTAGTTTCTAACTATGCCTACAGAGGTAGGACATGTGAAGAAAGAAGAAAAACGCACAGAAAGAAGCAAAAGAAATGCAGAAAGAAGCAACAGAAGTCCACAAAGACGAAGAAAAGAGCAGGAAGAAGCACGACATGTGCAGAAAGAACGAACAGAGGAGCAGAAAGAGGCCTTGTTGCAAACTCATCCTGTGCCCACAACTTTTTCAGACGGGTACTGGTGGTAACTGACTCGGACTAACCAGGCCTAGAGCCAGTGCTATGCTAAAAGACACTTAGAATACAGTGAAAACACCTACATACACTAGGGAACACTATGCGTTGGGGTACCCCTGTGATTAGCATGACCTCCTCTGTAAGGCCCTAGTACATAATAGGGCAGGGGGATTAAAACTTCCTCTTAAAATGCGCCCCCGGGGCGCGTTTGCACAGTGGTGAAGGGAGGGGGTGCCTGAGGTGACATGTGTGCAAACAAGCCTTGTGGCGTGTTTTAAGTTGGGGGATTAAGTCCCCTTGAATCCTGAGGGACCCTGGGGGCCAACTAGCCCACTAGGTACCTCCAGTAAGCGCCACAGAGCTGCGTTGCACAGAGGCGTAAAAAGGGGCGTGGTCTGGACCACCTCTCTGCAACGCAGCCCTGTGGCGCGCACTGGAGGTACCTGGTGGGCTAGTTGGCCCCCAGGGTCCCTCAGGATTCAAGGGAATTAATTCCCCAACGTAAAATGCGCCACAGGGTGTGTTTGCACACATGTCACCTGAGGCCCCGCCCCCTCCCTTCACCACTGTGCAAATGCGCCCTGTGGCGCGATTTAAGTTGGGGTATTAGGTCACCTTGAATCCTGAGGGTCCCTGGGGCCCAACTAGCCCACCAGGTACTTCCACTAAGCGCCACAGGCCTGCGTTGCAGAGAGGTGGTCCGAGGCCACGCCCTTTTACACCTCTCTGCAACGCAGCTCTGTGGCGCTTACTGGAGGTACCTGGTGCGCTAGTTGGACCCCAGGGACCCTCAGTATTCAAGGGGACTTAATCCCCCAACTTAAAACGCGCCACAGGGCGTGTTTTCACCCATGTCTCCTCAGGCCCCGCCCCCTCCCTTCACCACTGTGCAAACGCGCCCCGTGGCGCGTTTTGAGTTGGGGGATTAACTCCCCTTGAATCCTGAGGGTCCCTGGGTGCAACTAGCCCACCAGCTACCTCCATTAAGCGCCACAGAGCTGCGTTGCAGAGAGGTGTAAAAAGGGGCGTGGCCTCAGAACACCTCTCTGCAACGCAGTCCCCTGGCGCATACTGGAGGATCCTGGTGGGCTAGTTGGCCCCCAGGGACCCCCAGTATTCAAGGGGAATTCGTTCCCCATCTGCAAACGCGCCACGGGGCGCATTTGCAGAGTGCTGCAAGGAGGGGCGTGGCCTCCGGCGCGATGCCGGTCTTTTTTTTTTTTAAGAAGGGGGCCGCGTGGCCCCCTTCCCTGGGCCCCTATTGGCCCCGGGAACCCCATCCCCCGGGGCATTCCCACTGTTTTTTTTTTTTAATTTATTTGGAGGGGGGCTGCGTGGCCCCCCTCCTCAGGCCATTTAAGGCCCTGGGGACCACATCCCCCGGGGCCGGCCTTTCTGTCCTTTTTTTTTTTTTTTTAAATTCATTTTTGGGGAGGGGGGCTGCGTGGCCCCCCTCTCGGGCCACAAATGGTCCCGGGGACCCCATCCCCCAGGGCCTGGCCACTCGTGGGGACCGTGGGGGGGTCCCCAATCCCCCCACCGTCCCGCCGGCTCCCCGCGTCCTGCGGGAGCCGGCATTGCTTTTCTATAAGGGGAGCTGCTGACATGCAGCTCCCTTATGGAAAGCAATCTGCTTTGCTTCATTGAAGCGAGAGCAGGTTTCCCTGCTCTCGCTTCAATGAAGCAGCAAGTTTGCAATGACAGGGCGGGAGCCGCGCGGCTCCCGCCCTGCCATTGCAAACAGCAGTGTCCCGGGGTAGGCACCCCGGGACACTGCAGGAGCCGGCCCTGGGGGTGGCGGTCCCCTGGGCCATGGAGGGCTCCAGGAGGGGGCCGCGCGGCCCCCTCCTTCATTAGTAAAGCCCCGGGAGGTGGTGGTCCCTGGGGCTTTGGGGGTCCAAAACGGACCCCCACATTTCTTTTGTTAGTGCCCTGGGGAGGTGGCGGTCCCCGGGGCGTGTGGGGCGGCTGGAGCCCCCCCACACAGATAATTTATTTATTAAAACAAAGAAGCCCCGGGGGTGGCGGTCCCCTGGGCTGCGGGGGGCCGTGTCCCCCCCGCCACCCTTATTTAGTTGAGGCCCCAGTGGGTGGCGGTCCCCGGGGCTTGGGGGGGCCTTAGAGGCCCCCACACAAAATATTTTTACAAACCCCCGCATGCCCCAGGTACTTGGCCCACCCGGGGGCCAAATAACAACGAAGCGCGGGAGGGCGCGCTTCGTTTTTTTTTTTCACGGCGGGATCCGCGCACCCTGGGCGCATCCCGCCGATTTTTTTTTTTTTTAAATGCTTTTTTTGGCCCTGGGGGTCCTTGTGGGACCCCCTGAGCAGGCCTAGGGGGTCAGGGTGTTTCTACCCAGCCCCCATTTTGCGTTTTGCGCACTTGTTTCTGTGATTTCTTGTGCCTCGGTTCTACCGAGGAACAAGATGGCTGCCAACACTTCCTGGTTTGAAGTGTTGACAGCCAATTAGCATACAGCTCGTGATCGGGAGGGTGCGCTCAGGGTGCGCGGATCCACCGCGGCCATATATATATATGTGATTTTACTTTTGATTTTCTCAGGAACTACTGAAGGGATTTACACCATTTAACCAAAAGGCACGACTCTGAACCAAGGGCTACCTTTTTGCCAAATTTGGTGTAATTCCGTTCAGCAGTTCGGGCTGTAGCTGCGACTAAAGGTCCCTATGGAAAATTGCATGGGGAAAACACGTTTTGGGACCCCCTTTTTTCTCAGCCCCCACTTGATGAATCACCCCGAGACTTTCAGGATAGGAGCGGACCGGAGCGCCCCACGAGTTTTGAAAATTTCGTGAAGATTCGTCAACCGGCGCCAAAGTTATTGGGAATAGAATGTTGCGAATTTCCTATGGAAAATAGGTCCTAACTATAACTATCTACTGGCGACCGCCAGTAGATTTTATATATATATATATATATATATATATATATATATATCTCCAAGGTACATAGGCATAGAGTTAAGAACAGTACATATGTACTTCCATATATAGATACTTACCTTTCAATATTTCTGCTCTATATATTTTTGCTATGATATTAAGGTATAACGATGATATTCCTGACTGAATACACCATACTACACCCTTGTACTGGTACTATATCTTTATACAATGTTCTTTAAAGATAGGAGTCTTCTGCTGTTTCTGAAAATGTAGACGGATTGGGACAGTCCTGATGAATGTGATGATATGGCTCAAGAACCTAGGTCCACAGTTGAAGAAGGCCTTTGCCTTGATTATTTTCTGTTTTGCGCTCCCCTGTCCCCAGTCTGATCCTGTCTGAGGATGTTGTGAGAGCTGTAAGACATAGTGTGGCTGTCGGCCAGTTAAGCATGGGGCTGTGGACAGTAGCGGTCCGTGGTAGGAGTGCCGGCTGGGCGGTGACGTGGGGCGGGGGAGGGGCAGGGTGGGGGATAGTAAACCACGGATTACGGCCGAATACAGGTAAGTAAACATTGAAATAAATAAAACAAATTTAGTTGCGCGCACTGTATCGCATTTGGCGACGCAGCGCTCACAACGAAATTCGTTTAATTTATTTAAATGTTTACTTACCTGTATTCGGCCGTAATCCGTGGTTTACTACCCCCACCCCACGTCACCGCCCGGTCGGCACTCCTACCACGGACCGCTACTGGCTGTGGAGGCATGTGGAGGCATTCACATGTGCAGGGCCGGCGCTAGGCATGGCCAGTGCGGGCAGCTGCCCAGGGCCTCGCACTCAGCCCACCAGCATGGGGCCTCGCACCAGTTCAACACACTACCAGCCCTCTTGTACTCCTGCCGATTCAATTGAAAGAAAGATGTCTCTTTGCAATTGGGCCCATGAGAGGGAGCGGCCCTCCCTGGGCCTCTTAGGGATGATGTCCCAATTGCAGGGAGACGTATTTTGCAGGTTTGTCCTGCAATTAGGCCTCCTGCCCGGCTGTCCATTCAGAGACACTGTGGGACGCTCTTTGTCCAGCACTTTAGCGCCCCCACAGTTTTAACTCTCAGCCCCCAAGCAATTCTCACACCTTCAACCCGAAATGGGCCATAAAAGAGGTGCTTGTAGGTGGCTACGAGGAGGACCTATGGCCCAGTATAAGTCTGAACAAAGCAGCTTCCGGAGCCCTGAATATGTCACGTATGCAAATTAGTGGGGCCTCGCACCTTCCCTTTTGGCCCAGGGCCCCAAAAATCCTAGAACCGACCCTGCACATGTGCAGTTCTAAATGTGAGTGGAGGCGCATTGTGGTTCCTTTGCACACCTTTGCAAGGTAGATGTTGTCACATGTGCACACCCATGCCCCTAGAGGTGAGTGACTGACAGGACGTCAGTTACTTGCTTCTGGGCAGGACATTTGATGGTAATTACATTTTCTCTGCAGTCTAAGACGTATTTAGCAGAATCTCAGTGCGCAGACTGCAAATCTTTCATCTGATTGATTGTCCTCTGATTTCGTTTCTTTGTCAAGATTTTCTTTTATTCACTTACTATGTCAGTTGCCAGACAGCTAATCTTCATGTAGGATTGCAACAAGAATATGTAAAATGTTTTTATCCCCTACTAAGACCCGCCAAAACTCTTCACGCATACGTCATTGTGAGTGTATTCATAGAAATAGACTCTGTGGCAGAACTTAGCAGCACAATCTAAAAAGACTCGAACCTAAAAGCAACGGAGTCAAACACGAGGAGGCAAGGAACAGTGAGGCAGAGCAGCTTTAGGCAGCTGCCTAGAGTGCTGCTGAAAGAAGGAGCAAGATTGGCTCTATACATTTCACGGTTGGCACCACTGACTGACAGGAGAGGCAGCCAAACGTCACTTCGCATAAAGTGTCAAAAATGGCAGCACCATCCCCAGTGGGAAAGTGCTTTGAGCAGGAACACATGAGCTAGGAGGGGTTGATGAAATCCAGAGCACCAGGTACAAAGTACAGAGGTGATGGCCCACTCGAGTACGGTCATAAGAAACAAATGGCTTCGAAGGTGTTTTGTGAGCATTTGGCAGGAACAGAATGAACTGACACAACACAGGGTTCGCCTCGCCTTCCCTTCCTTGCTGCCACACGTCTGTATCTGAAATACCTTCTGGCTCCTTGTTGTATTTCGATAAAAAGGTTCAATGCATGATTGCATTTGATAAGACAACGTTGGGAGAGATATTTCATGCCTAGTGTAATTCTAAAACTGTTGATTGGATGTTTATAATAAGCTTGTTGTAGCATTTATTTTTAGATAAGGCTGGTAAATGCCTTGTTGGTGATTTTGACAGGAGAGGCGGAGGCGCTATGTCCATCATACTGTGCCATCTTGTCCACTAATTATTTCCATTGTTACCTCATCTTCTGTTGCTTTACATCATCAATGAGTCTGAGCACAATGTTCTCTACTTCAGCCCATGAGATTGGTGCACCCTGATGGGAGGCACTGCTTGTGGAGTGTGCATGTATTCTTTGTATGTAAATAAATCTTCCCGGGAGACTTTAGAATTGCATTTTCAAGGCACACAGATGGCATCCACATCAAAGCCCATCTCCAATCAATAAAATAAATGAGCACAGAGTGGGAAAGTTTAAGGCACAAAGGCATGAAATGGCACAATTGCATGATAATAAAGTAAGAGAAATTTAATTTTTTTTAAAACTTTCACAGAACCATTAGCCTGTCTAAGAAGTAAGGCACTCTCAGCTGAATGGTGTGAACAACTGGCTGTGTTCTTCCACCATAAAATTCAGGAAATACAAATCAGCCTGAATGCGACAGAGACATCTGATGCTTGTTTAAACACTAATATCACTGCCCCCAAAAATGTGCCCTGTTCATTACTCTCCTTTAGTTCCCTCTCTATGGGAGACGCTAGGTCAGCTATTATAAATCAGAAGTCAGGCTCAGCTTCGGACTCCTGCCCCCCCCTTCTTTTAGCTTTGTGGGTGGATACCATGAAACCGGTGGTTAATACACTGTTGAATGATTCCTTGTCAACAGCCTTAGGGGCATATTATCAACGGCCAGCGATAATTATCGCTGGCCGTGCTTAGCGATAATTTTGTTATCGCAGGCTATCTTTGGAATTTATCGCCCTGGTAGCGCGTTATTAACAACGCGTTTCTCCAGGGCGATAAAAATTCCAGAGATAGCGAGGTTATCGCCGTTTGCAGGGAACATCGCTGGTTTTCCAGCGATGTTCCCTGCAAAACGGCGATAACCTTGCTGATACGACCCACACAGCATAATCCACTCCAATGTTAGGGATAGGTAAGTCTGCATTTTAGCAGACGTTAGTTTTTGGAGAAAACAGCGGTTTTCTCCAAACACTAACGTGTGTTAAAATGCTGGGGCAGCCTTGTAAATATCGCGATGTGAACATCAGCGATATTTGCAAGGTAGTCCATCCGGGTACGCCCACTTTGCATCTCATTAGAGATGCAAAGGGAGGCGTTGGGAAAAAGGGTGCTAACATGCGATTATGCATGTTAGCACCCTCTTGTCAATAGGGCGATAGTTTTATCTCCGCTTTTTTGGCTTTTTAAGGCAAAAAAGCAGAGATAAAGCCCTTGTAAATATGCCCCTCAGTTCCTTCAACTGTGAAACAGGCTAAAAGTTTACCTCTTCTTAAAAAACCTGCTGCTGACCCCAATGTCCCAGGGAATTATAGACCCATCTCTTTGCTGCCAGCGTTGTCCAAAGTATTGAAAACATGTGTAAGTTGGCAGCTGTCGGGCTACTTAGAATCCAATGAGCTACTTCACCCCAGACAGTCTGGCTTTAGGCCGAAGTCTAGGACAGAGACGGCCCTTCTAGAAGTGTCTGAACTAGTCAGAAATACCCTGGATGCTGGGGGAAAGCCTGTACTCATCCTTCTAGACCTATCAGCAGCCTTTGATACAGTGCCCCATCCTAAGCTGTTTTCTCGCCTACAGGATATAGGGATCGGGGTGCAGCACTGAAGTGGTTGAAGTCCTTTCTAGATGATAGGGGCCAGGAAGTATGGATGCCTTCGTATTCCTCAGGCACAAGAAGTGACAGTAGAATTCCTCAGGGTTCAGCCCTTAGCCCTACAATTTTCAATATCTATATGACACTGCTGGCCTCTTTGGTGGAGACTTTTTGGGTCAAAATGACATCCTATACTTATGATAGGTACTCAGCTTTTCTTTTCACTTAACAGAGATGAAGCCTTTGCCCCAGATTCCATCAAACCATGTGTTACTGCAGTTTTTCAAAAGATGTGCTTAAACCAACTAAAGTTTTGGGCACATTTTCCCCTTGGATTGGCAAATTCATTGGCCTGAGGGAGCTTTCCCCTCAAAGTCTGCAAGTTGAGGTGGACAAAAACGTGGGGGTCAGGGTCGACAAGCAGTCAAACACAAATTAATACAGTGTAGGAACATGTTTTGGCCTTTTACGCACATCCCAAAAGTTCTTGCATTTTCTTTCCCTTCCAGGCAGGAAAACGGGGATTCTGGCCTTGATTATGCAAATGCACTCTACTCAGGTCCCCCACATTACCTTGTTAAAAAACTGCAGGTAATATAAAATGCTACGGCTTGCTCAACTCTCAATCTACCAATGAGGGTTCATATTTCCTCTCACTTGCGGGCCTTGCATTGGCTTCCAGTGAATAAACAAATTAAGTTCAAAATCTTGCTTCTAATGTTCAGAGTGCTGCATCAAACAGGCCCAAGATACCTATCCACTAGGATACAATGATACTGCCTAAATAGGAATTTGCGTTCCTCTAATAGCTACCTGGCTGCAGTCCCTAGGTTCTGACATTCAAGAACTGGTGGCCGTTCGTTATCCTACTTGGGCCCTTTGGCATGGAATGAACTCTCTCTAGACCTTCAACAAATTGACTCTAAGTATCAATTTAAAAAGAAATTAAAAACTTGCCTTTTCTCTCAAAAGTAAACCTGGCCTGCTTTACCTCACCTATTACTGTAATTAGTGCCGGGACACTCTTCGGAGTAGCCGTGCACGGTATAAATCCAGGTGTATTCATTCATTCAAATGTCACTGTCTACAATATTGGCAGACTTCACTTGTGCTGGTGGCTGCCCTGTTCAAGGAAGCACTTCACACACACAGGCTTTTGTGATTAGTTGCTATGAGACTTTCAATTCATATTTAAAGCTACTCTTCAGGTGACAGCATGAAATTGTTAACACATAGAGTCCACTATCCCTTAACAACTACACACCTTTTTCTCATTGTCTATGAAATCACGCTTAACCTAGAGGTGAAAAACATCTTTATTACTCATAGCTGTTTACAAATTTATCTTGTGTCTGGCCCCTCAAAATTCTCATCCTCTGTGAGACCTGTCAGCCATAGGGGGTCTTTCCCGCAAACATTTTAGATTTGAATGCATTTTGTATTCGTTTTCCAACACGTTCTCCAGAACAAGAAACACAAACTCCACCATCCGTAACCACCCCCTCCCACTCCTCTAGACCCCGACCCCCCACCCATTGTCGATCCACAACTCCCACTTAACATTGTCAAAAGTGATGGCACAGACTGCCCACTCCGTGCTAAGCTTCGGCTGACCCATAATATAAATCTATTTTCAAACGTTCAAGGGTACGTAGGGTCCTTAATCTTTTCGGGCATGTAAGTTCCTTAAAGTTGGTTTTTAAAGTATTGCAATAGTGGCCCAATTGTTTAGCAAATTAATTCACATTTCCCCTCTCTCCCCTTTAACCAGCTTTTCCTGTCCCAAACCTTTTGCCTTACTCCTTCATTTGTGCTGTTCTTGTTTTTGTTGGCTTTAGGACACTCTGCCACTTGTAACCAGTACTAAAGTGTGTGTGCGCACTTCCTAAAACACAGTACAACTGGCTTACACTCAATTGCCACATTTAATTTACTTATAAGTCCCTAGTAGAGTCGAACTACATGTACCCAGGGCCTGTAAATTAAATGCTACTAGTGGGCCTGCAGCACTCATTGTGCCAACCACTTAAGTAGCCTTCTAAACATGTCTCAGGTCTGACATTGAAGCCTGTGAGTACAGTTTTAAACTGCCATTTCAAACTGCTAAGGTAAACCTTTTGCCAGGCCTAAACTTTCCTTTTTAATACATATAAATCACCCCTAGGGTAGGCCCTAAATAGCCCGTAGGAGAGTGTGAAGTGTATTTAAAAAGTTGGACATGTACTTTTTAACTTTGAAGTGTCCCAGTATTGAAAAACTCTTTTCTTTTTCACTACTGCAAGGCCTACTTCTCCCAAGGCATAACATCGGGCTACCTTATTACATTTAATAAGAAATAACTTTCATTTGGCAGCAAGTAGAAATTTTGAGTTTGGTGTCGAAAGAATTGTGATAAAAAGCCCTCTTTAATGGTAAAATCATATTTTAACTCACAATTCTGAAAATGGCACTTTTAAAAAGTTGGCATTTTCGTGTCCTTACCATTTGGTGCCTGTATCCTGGGTGTAGCTGGCAGTTGGTCTATGTGTATTGCTCCCAGACAGTGAGACAAAGGGGGACTAGATGTTGGCAGGATGGGCCATCTCTGACTTTATAAGGGGGATGAGCTGTCACCTACCACATTTACACATCACAAAGGCTCTGCCCAGCACAATCACAAATGGTTTGACTCTAGTCTTTTGTGACCCAAGACAAGCTGAGGCCCAGGGAGGCAGGAGATTCTAAACACCTTTAAGGGTTGAAATCTTCAGAACCTTCTCCAAGTTCAATGCTAGCACCAGATACAAATTTTGGGTTCTCAGACCCAACTCTTCAGTACAACACTGGACCTGTGGAAGACTCAGAAGTGCTTCTGTTTTCCTCTGTTTTCCTCTGCTGCAAGAAGGACTGCTACTCTGCTGCCCTGATACTCTGCGGCCCTGCTGCCTGAGCGAAAAGAACTGGACCTGCATCTTGAACCCAGGACCACCAAAGTAACTCCAAGGGCTAGTTGGCTGACCTCCTAATCAGATTCTCAGGGACAGAAATGGCTCCAACCACCTTGAACCCATGTGGTGCCATCCCAGTCCTGGACCCTTGGAAATGGGCCTGAAGATGCTCTGCCAGCCCAGCTGTGGTCCAAACAGAACTGATGCAGTGCTGCATCTCCTCACAGCTCTGCATCGGAACCGCCGCTGTGCAAAACATCCCCTACGCAGGCTCTTCGGAACCGCTGCTACGCAATGCCTCCTCATCATAAGACCTCGCATCATAAGACCTCGCATCACAGCCCAGCAACTCCCATGAACTTCCTCTGGACGACGGGTCCTCGACGCAGAACCACGCAACTCGGCCCGCAGCTCCCCAGAATAGTTACTGCGCGACATATCCTCGACACAGGACTTTACATCAGAGCTTGCAGTCCATCTTAACCGCTGGTGTGCAACGCATCACTCACGCAGGATCTCACAATGCTTCACAACCCAGATTTAAGGTACTTTGTTCAACTGACCAAACTTCATCCCTGTATCTGGCCTACATTCCATTGCGGTTGGTCTATACTTGTGTCTTTGTCCTGGTCCAGCGTAACTAGATAACCAAAGTTGGTGTTTTGTGCATCTAGGCACTATATTCACTTAAATCTTTAAAACTGCATATCTCCGGTTCTACTGATTGGATTTTTGTCATTTTGGTCTTACATCATTTTACTTAAATTTCTAAATTGGAGTGGGATTTCTTGATTTTCACTTTAATACTGTTTGGAGTGCTGCATAAATGCTTTGCACATTGCCTTCAGCAAGTTTAGTCTGACTGCTTTGTGCCAAGCTACAAGAGGGTTAAGCACAGGTTAATTTGGGATTTTCTTGTGACTTTACCCTGACAAGAATTGTGGTTGCTGCCTGAGTAGGGTTTCATCCCCCTCAACCAGTAACCCAATTTCCTACATCCCCGTACCTGATTCAGCAGGAAAGGGTTAAAGGGGCTATGGTGGAACCATAAACATTCTGCCCCTGATCTTGCTATGTGCTGTTTGTTCATAAAATGCTTATGTTTGGTGTTCTGCCACCCACCTCCACTAACTCCATTTTTCACCACCCACATCCAACTGACAAAAACGTACCTGGCATCCTGTCAACCTCCCCTAACACTCTTTGCATTTCCTTCCTTTACCTGGCTCCTATAGCAGTAGTGGAGAACAATTGTCATTTTCCAATATTGTAACTTCATAGCAGTAAGAGCTCTGCTGACCTGCAGCTCTCAAGGAAGACGGTTGTTGAGGGTGGCAGAGTGCCACACACTTTCCTCTTCCTATCTCTGGTACGTGTAGACCTAGGTGAGGTGGAAGAAGGCAGGTTAGATGCATACACTCCAACAGACCAGATTCAGACAGGAGACTCCCAATATGTTTAAGCCTAAATGGCTTTATTTTATCTGTCCCCTGTCTAAAATTACCTCTTTTTCAATGTATGTCTACGGGAGAAATCAATTTCCAAGTTTTTTTTCCTCCAAAATCTCCCTCTTACCAAGTTCAAAATCTATGGTAAGTAAGTTAGATGGAATACAGTCAGCTGCCATTTCACTGCTATACTTGGATCTCTGGAGACTTGGGCAAGGTGGGAGAAGAAAGCGCTTCCCTTGGTAATGTAACAGAAGTGTAAACACAACTGTTATTGTTCCATTGGCATGATATCATGGCAAAGAATAACTGGATTTAGAGTTCGTTATTTGTATATATGGTTTCCAATGGAAGTCATACATAGCACAGCGTTTAATGACGACCGGCTCTCCATGGGGTATTATTTCAACGTAGTACTTATGTGGGAAGACATCGAACTCTATATCCATCTGTCTGGTGTAATTTTATTTAGTAACTGTTAAGTAGCACCCAGTCTTGGTTTTGAACGTTGTTGTACCACCTGTGCTGTACTTGGTCTTTTCTGAGACTGTCAGCAGAGAGGGATCCCTTCATAGCTGCCAAGGTTTCAGATTGCTATGTGTGACATTTTTATAATGTCAGTGTAATTATGAGTGACATTCCAACAACTATGAGTGACACTTTCTCCCGAACAAAATTAAGCAATGAAGACGAGGGAAACATATAAATATTAGGAAATTACACCCATTACAGCAACAAGAAACTCTAAGAAGATGTTAAAATTGCCGGAAAGCACCAGAAATGGAAGGGCACACACATAGCTAGGGGTCACAATTCGGCCGCAAAGTGTAATTTTTTTCAAAAAGACACATTGAGCAATTTAATAAAAATCAATTTGCTGATTACAGTACGGCGCCACCAGCTATTATTAACCTGTGGCTGAGAGTAAGTTGCATGGCTATTCTAAGCACATAACATTACAGTACAATGAGGCATGATTGGGAGGGGGGTTAGGACAAGCCTCAGGAGAAGAGGCTGACTGAGATACACATAGCCTTTCTATGTAGGCTGTATTATTTTAAAAAGACATTTTCTGAGACACTGACTAGCAGTAATAATTCTAAAGCTCAGCGTCCGACCACCCTGGCCAGGGTCCGGTAAGTTGCCCGCGCTATGACCTACGAGTAATTGTACCAATGTGTGTCATGCAGCAGGCTATAAGACTAGTCTAAAAAACATATATGGCACAGAATTGTTTACTTTAAGATATTCCAGCTATTTGGCAGAAACATGTCGAACCGCCACTGGCCCGGGCCAGTAACCCGCGCTACCGGGCAGAATGGCATCATTAGAGCACTCCCAGGGAGCTCCTATGCCCGAACCCGCAGTGGTGTCTGCTGCTTTGCTAGAGAACATGCTTGTGTCCTCGAACTTCTTACTTCTGCACACTGGATACCACGATGTCCTGCCTGCAGCTGCCTAGGACTCACACAGTTTGTGGGGCTCTTTGTGAACTTGCCTTGCCACCTTGCACCAATCCCTGGCTAGACTCGTAGACTTGCCCTGGTTGCACTGTAGGGCTGCTCTTCATCTCTCCCACGGAAGCACCAAAATTAAATATGCCTGCTATGATCCCCCAGCCAGAACCCCTTTTTGCACCTGGCTGGGAATAACCCCTGCAATCATGCTCTACGTTGCTCCCCACTCCTGGCCGTGCACCACTGAATGCTGCCGGTGCCTGTCCTGGGGAGACGCGGCGCCCGACTGCTGCTGTCCCAAGTTGTTCGGCCTCATGGAAGCCATAATGAATGCACCGGCGCTTGCTGCAGCAGTATTGGAATAAATACGTCGCACTCCTAAAATTAAATTAATTTGATAGTGTTATTGTGACTGACAAATAGTGAGTTCACTTACAGTGTTCACAGTTCGTCTTCGCACTCTTCTCTTCCCAGGCTAAGGCAGCGTGACTCTGCACCGGTGACGACAGGCCCTCAGCCTCTCACCGCGCTCTCTTAACTGCATCATGTTGCCTCGTGTTGGCCGGCCCGAGCTGCCGGCGGGCGGCGTGACCGTTTAGCTCCTGAGCCTGCCTCCCCCACATCGCGGGCGGCCTGGCTGGGCAGGGCAGGTCAGTCTGAGTGACTGGTGCGAACAGCAGCGTGCTGCGGGGCCGAGCAGCACCATGATTGCCCACGGTCACCCACGAACAAGTGAGTAACACTCGGCAGATGGGCCAGTCCGCAGCAGAGGGAGTCCTCACAACATTTAATAACTCTCTGGAAGCAGGACGTGACGTGACGTCCTCCTGTGACGCTACACTGAACGGTGTGCCGGGCTATGGCGCCACTCAAGCTGTCTAGTGACTCAGAGCCCCGCTGCGCACCCCGCAGGAATAAAAAAAGATACATTGTAGCAGCACTGGCTGCCACTCTCGGAGGCTGAGCCTGAGTTGCTAGGAGGGCTCCCAAGCCTACAGGAGCAGCCCGTGCAAGCACTGATGCGCGCCGCCAGCTGCAACACACTGTTTAGAGCACGCTTTCTGTGACAGCTCTCATGTGCATTATGCGTGACAATGCATTTCAGTGCGGTGATGCGGAGCACCACACTGAAATGCGTTAGTGTCACGTCTGATGCGTGATACTTGGCAGGACTGTCCCTTAAGAAATATGTTGATTGTTAAAGCACGCTTTTTGTTAAAACCAATAGGTCTTGCCTTAATGCACTAATGCATCCAACACAAGGGGGAGCTCACATTACCTGGTTTCTTGTTGCCGCCTGTTGCCACCGGACCATCCACTTGCCAGTTTGACACCGCGAGGGAGAGAGTTGGGGAAAACTCCATTTCCCTGGTCACCAAGCGGCCAGGGCTCCTGCAGCTCGGGACGTGGGCGGGCATGCCTGGGCCACGCCCCGGGGAAGCCCGGGCCAAGGGCGGGCCCGTCTGCGCTCGTCCGCGGCTGGACCAGGCTGGGCCGGGCTACCCCTCTTGGCCCTACAGGAGCTGCTGACAACCGGTAAGGACATACAACAGTTATTTACCGTGTATTATTGGAAAACTTTTCTCCCATCGGGATAATGGGCAAAAGGAAGTTATCGTCCACTGTGGGGGAGCTCCCTAAGAAAAATGCACCAATCACCAAATACTTGAAAAATGCAGTGGGGTTGATAAATAGCTAGATCGTTCATGTGGAGGAACAACTTGCAGCTACTAAAACTGCATTAGATGCCGTATTAAAAAAGTAACCCTGGGCGCCAAATTCCGCTCCGCTCGCGGAATTTGCGGAATTTAGGCAATTTCGCGTTCTGTGGAGAACGCGGAATTGCCAACAATTCCGCGATCCGCGGCGTAGCGGAATTATTTTCTTGTTCGCGCTTTAAAAATGCGTTCTAGCGTGCGCGATTGCGATTTACCAGGATTCCTGCGTTCGCCGACGAGTTTTCCTATCCGTTCGCGTGCGCCACGAGATTTCGGTAGCCGGCCGCGCGATCCCGCGAGAGTTTGCGATTGCGAACACGTCATTCGCAGCGCCATCGGACACCGCGAGAGTGTGCGATCGCGAACACGTCATTCGCCGTGCCATCGTGCACCGCGAGAGAGATTGCGATCGCGAACACGTCATTCGGGCGCACCATCGGACATCCAGCGGATTGTTGGTAAAGCTCGCGATCCCGAACACGCAAAACTTTCAATCTGGAGAAGAATAATATCTCGAGCAGCATAAAACCTTCTATATAATGATGATTTGGATGAAAAAAAAACCTCAGATTGATATTTGGCTGTCCTTTTTTGTCAAATTTTTTTGGGGGGAGAGGGAGGAAGTGCCACAGAGTCTTCTACTTCCTGTTCCTGTCCAGCAGGCTCCTCCCAGTGCTTTGTCCATCTCCTGTTCATTTTTCACTTGGATTTGAGCTGGAAGGATCACTCTTTGTGTCTGCTGCATCATTATCATTGGATTTGAGGACTTTTGGATTTGAGATTTTACAAGTAAGTTGGTGTTGGTTTGATTGGGGCATTGCAGTTGCTGCAACTACAATTTTGGTACTTTTCATCATTTTTAAAAATAAATAGTTGTGGGTAGCCAGTAGGCCCAGAGCTAGTCATGGGTGGGTGCATGATGAAACATGATGAAACAACTGTTCCTTTGCTGTGTGATGTATTTATTTACTTCAAACATCATTTAGGGCACATGGATGGCATTGGATTGAATTGCAAAATGGGTATTTTTGGGTGTTTTTCAGTTTTTTTTGGGTGTGTGTTAAATACATGCCTTAGTTGTGTGTGGTGTGTTGCAGGCCTTGTTTAGCCCTGTGGATTTTCGTTTTTGCATTTTATTGCATTACAGGCAAAGCAGTGTGGTTTAGCATGCAGCCTTTGCCTGGCTATTATAGGCCTGTTTTCAGTACATTGTTTTCCAGGCCTCCTGCTTGTTGCTTGTGATTTGTGAGTGTCCATGTGGCTGGTGGCCATTTCTGGTGGGAGTTATAAATATATATTGTATTTGTTTGTTTGTACTAGTAGTAATTGAACCACAACAACAAATGCAACATTTCACTGATGTTCTTCTCCTGGCTTCTTTGCTTTTAGGTGCACAAAAGACAGAGGAGGAGGTGTCATCATCATCACCCATTGTACTGCCAGACAGAAGTCCTGCTGCGCACCACGTCACGTCCACGTGTGACCACAGACATCTCTGCAACTTGTGCACCTGCGTCCTGCTGACATCTGAAGAAGATGGCCCCAAAGAAAGGTACCAGGTCCTCCAGTACCAAGAAAGTTGCCAGTGAGAAGAAGAAGGAACAGAAGAAGGAAGTGGCACTTGCCAAGACTGGTGTGCCGCCCGATGTGTTTTTTGGTTAAAAAAAACTTACGCCTGCAGCAGCGGTGTCCGGCGGGGACCAAGCTGGGAGCAGCACCTCCGCATCAGTGGGCCCACCCCACCAACCTACGCCCAAGCCCATGAGTGTGGCAGAGGTAGCCAGTCTACTAACGAGCAGTGATGTTGAAATGTCATTATCGCAAAGTAGTACCCAATCCACGCACTCGCAGGCGGAAACTCAGCAGATAAGTGGGCAACAACAGCCGCAACCACAGCCGCAACCGCAGCCCCAACCGCAGCCCCAGCCACAACCCCAGCCGCAACCCCAGCCGCAACCCCAGCCGCAACCCCAGCCGCAACCGCAGCCGCAGCCCCAACCACAGCCGCAACCACAGCCCCAACTGCAACCGCAGCCGCAACCACAGCCGCAACCACAGCCGCAACCACAGCCCCAACCACAGCCCCAACCACAGCCGCAACCACAGCCGCAACCACAGCCCACAATAGTAGTTGTTCCACCTGAAGTAGGGGCAGTTCAGGAAATCGAGCTTTTTGCAGACGAAGAGGAGCAAGCCACTGTTTCAGAAGATCCATTGTCTTCCAGACCCCCAGCAAGGAAAAGGAGGGTTAGTCCATCAACTTCTTCTTCAAGTCCAGCTTCTGATGATCTAGATGCCACTTGGAAGCCACCAGCTCAGTCTGAGAGTGATGCACGCCACAAGACAAGGCTAGTGAAAAGGAAGGTTCCAGAAAGCCTTAGAGTTATGGAGGTAGATGTAGACGAGGGGGGTGATGATGATGAAGAGCCAGTCATCATGAACATCACTCCCGGGCCAGAGGAGATGGAGACCAACATTATTAGACTATCCAAAATCGCTGTGAGGGATGTAGCACGGATACTACCAACACAGGTAACTCCAACACGACCTCCAGCTTCCATATTTGCCTTTGCAAAGGCCCGGCAGGGACCTACATCCAGCTCAACCACCACCTCAGTAGGTGGTGGTAATGTAAGTGCACAGAGTCAAATTCCAGGCACACCCTCCAGTTCATCTGGTATTGAAAGTGGCACCTCCAGCAGCGCCAGAAAGTTCTCCTCCCCAGTTTGGGACTTCTTTTCGGTTAGCAGTAAGGAGAAGAACATTGCTATATGCTCAATTTGTCGGCAGGCTGTTAGGCGGGGTAAGCTTGGTACAAACTATGGTACCGGAGGACAAACAAGTCGTCTAAAAAAACACCACAGTATCAAGTGGGAGGCTCACCTACTTCACTTAGAAAAAAGTAAAACTGGACCCATTGCTGTTGTTGGGGATGAAGAAGTAGGGGAAGATATGATTGCGGTGGAAGGTCAACAAGAGGGAGACATTTCTAGTCCTATCCCAGCAGTGTAGTGGTACCGCCCACATCCTCAGCAACATCTCAGTGGCACCATAGTAAGAGTCAGCCTGAGACACCAAGGCAACCGAGTACTGCAATGAGAACAAGTGCGGCGTCGTTGAGCCTAACTGGGTTCAAGAAGACAGGTGCACCACAAAGGAAAATATTCCAGCCTACCATTGACAGCATGCTTAGGTCGGAAGGGCAGTACCAACGCAACCACCCAACGGCACGGTTGTACAATGCGAAGCTGGCTAAAATGTTAGGCGCTGGACCTTCTCCTTTTCATTTGTGGAAAGGGTGGGTTTCCTTGAATTTGTGTCAGCCATCTGCCCTAAATGGAAGGTTCCCAGCCGGTCCTATTTCGCCAGAGTTGCTGTTCCAGCACTACATCACGATGTGCTGGAATTGGTTGGACAAGCTTTGCAGCAGAGTGCTGTTCACAAAATCCACCTGACAACAGACATGTGGACCAGTTGCCAAGCTACTGATTATATGTGCATCACTGCACACTGGGTCTCTTTGTGGGGGTTAGAGAAAAGCTATCTGAAGTAGGTGCTGTTGACACAGCTGAGATTTTTAATGCTTCTTGGAAACATGCAACTGTAGCCATGTTCGCCATGGAGAAATCTCATACTGCTGCAAACATTTTGGAAGAGTTTAACAGCAAGGTCTTTGAATGGCTGCGCCCAAGAGGGCTTAACATTGGTTTTGTTGCCACGGATAATGGCAGTAATGTACTTAAGGCCATGGAGGTTGGTGCCTATTTCAGGGTCCCGTGTTTGGTGCATTGCATTAACATTATAGTTCAAGACTTTCTGAAAAGAACCCATAGTCAGCAACTTACTGACCACCTGCCGCAGAATATGCACTCATTTCAGCCATTCTTTTAAAGCCCGGAAGCAGCTGAGGATCATTCAACGTGACTATAGAATGCCAGTCAAAGCACTCATCCAGGAGGTGGCAACACGTTGGAACTCAACGTATTACATGCTTGACCGTCTGTTTGAGCAGTACAGACCAATCAATGAATATGTCATGCGAAGGGCGGATGCTACTGTGAAAGGCATGACCCTTCAGATGGACCAATGGTGCCTAGTTAAATCTCTTACAGAGATGCTTCTTCCTTTCGAGGTCTTCACACGTGAAGTCAGCAAGGAGGACTGTACTATGGGCCAAGCTATCCCATTGTTGCACATGCTAGAGCAACAGCTGAAGGAGGTGTCTGAAGCGTACATAGGTGTGGAGGAAAAAAGAAGCATATGAGTTGGTGGAGAGCTTATCATGTCGCTTAACTGAAAATGCAAGGGTGCAAACTAAGATTTTGTCACAAGAACATTACATTTGTGCCACAATTCTGGATCCACGGTACAAATCGGCACTGAACAGTAAGACATTACTCCCTTTTTCAGAAGTGGATGTTGCGCGGTACAAAACCTGGATAGCTGAGCCAGCCAGTAAATTGGAAAATGAACGGCTGGTAATTAAAGGCCTCAAACCCACAACAAGTACTGCAGCAGTGCATCCGGCGTCAAGTTCAACTTCAGAGCCTGAGGGCAGTGCATTTGGTTCACAGCTGTCACCAACACCAACACTATCGACAACAGCAAGAACCGGATCTCAGCCCCAGTAAAAACGGCACAGGATTGATATTTACAGCAAGGACTTGCTAGGTCCAGTGCTGATGCAAAGACAAAAGAGGCCGAACAAAGTGTAGCACCCCTGAATATTGACCGGATGGTCCAGGCCTACCTGGATGACCCAACAGAGGTCTACATTGATCAAAACCCATTGCGGTATTGGTATGGCAAAAGGGGCCAATGGCCAGTGCTCAGCAGGCTGGCGATAAACTATCTGGCTTGC
This sequence comes from Calotriton arnoldi, assembly GCA_963921515.1. Taxonomy (NCBI): domain Eukaryota; kingdom Metazoa; phylum Chordata; class Amphibia; order Caudata; family Salamandridae; genus Calotriton; species Calotriton arnoldi. The sequence goes on from CAWUFW010021175.1 coordinate 39,583, forward strand.
CCTGTCGCAAGTGTCTCTTCTGAACGTGTTTTCAGTGCTGCTGGTTCCATTGTAACAGTGAAAAGGACCAGTCTCTCACCCAAAAACGTGGAGAGGTTAACCATGATCAAAATGAATCAGCAATTTATAACACCGAATTACACAATACATGAATCAACGCAGGAAGATGAGGACAGTGGCTCAGGTGACGGAAGTAGCGTGTTAGATGCTGATGACCTACTTCTGGTTGAACCCCCAGAGTTTGAGGATGAGCTATACTTCCCTGACAACTAGGCTTCCACTTCTTACTGTCGTCCTCCCTTATTTACTTTTATTTGTGTGTCTGTCTTTCTGGTTGGAAACTTCAAATCACAACAAATCCATCACCACCGTCTTCGTCTTTTATTGCCATATATGAGTTTCAGCTGTCTGCATTTCAGTCCACTCCACCGAGTCCTGCTCCTCCATCCTCCTAAATCGCCCTAAATCTATTGCCCTCAAGCCAGATGATGATTGGATGTAGCATAATCGAAGAAAAAAGAAAATCTTGCCTCGTTGAGTCTCTCCAAAAGAAGTGGAACATGATGATGACTACTATAGCTATCCTCCTTTCCGAGCCAAGAGAGACTGCCCATTAACTGAAGATGAGAAGGAACAGGTAATGAATGATGACATGCATTGGACGCTGACTGAGTGATTTGTGTTGTTGTTGTTTGTAGTGCATGAAGTTAATTCATTGTGTACTATTATCTAATCTACACACTAAAAGTAGCTCAATGCAATGTTTGTTTCCATTCTTGTTTTTTAATAACAAATTTCTACTTCTACTGCAGGCCGATCCATTGCATTTTGAATATGGAAAGGGGACTCAATCTGTACACTGCACACTGAGTTGGACAACACACCATGATGATGACCACAGTGACATAATATCTTTGCAGTCACTCAGTACGATCCGAGATGATTGATGGAATAACTCAGGGCGTTTCATGAGTGGCATAAAGGTAAACAAGTCAACAACAACCACTGCAGACCTACATGTCTGTGTAGTGGTGGAGTCGAGTGTGGTGGTATGACTGACAGCGGGGCATTGATTTAGTCACTTAATTTGTAAAATGCTATGTTTCTGTATATCTGCTTTGTCTGCCTCTGTCAAAAAATGTACGCTAAATGGAGGATGGGTCACGGGTGCCATGGGCCTGCTCTGTCCTGTTGTTGTTGGAGGTTAATGCTGGAAACAGACTAGAGTAGACATGATGTATCCATGCCGCCTGTGAAAGTGTTCTTGTTGCACTCCACCGTAATTTATGCTTTTTTTTTCTACTTGATTTTTCAATATCCCTTTTGTTTTTCCATCTACAATTACAGGCCGGCCCTTACCCTGTGCTATACTGGGAAAAACAACTCTCACTTACCTTACCAATGAATCTACATCTGCCAGGCAGGCAGTGGCGTCACCCAAGATTGATGGCCGGAGCGTCCATGGAAGGGAGGACCAAGAGGAATGCCGAGATGCAAGCAACTCCCCATTTTGACCAGGATAACATACAGTAACAGTATCAACTTTCATCATCTTTTAAATAATTTGATTCATTTTTTGTCTTCAATCATTACTACTGTGTGTTGTTGTTATTATTATGTTTGCTCTCTGCTTATAATTCAATTCATCCCTACAGCTATTTTTGAATTTTCTTTGCTATCTTTAAGCCCGGGCCGGTACAACAGAACAGAAACTGTATGTAATTCGGGTCTCTCGGAGGGCAGACAGGCAAGGCAAATTGCATAATATACTGCTGCCCTGTACTGTCTAATTGTCTAGTAGTAGTTAGTAAGTACTACTTATCATTAACCATCAAGTTATCATCATCATGCATGCATTTCCTTTTTCTCCCTTAACAGATTTATGGATATGGTTGTCTGCCAAGATTGTGTTTTGTTGTTGTCCATGCGTACTGTTTTTCTTTGTCAAACCTTTCCCCAAACCCCCCTTCCCAACCATTCATCAAACCCTAACCCTCTTCCCACGAGCTGTGTGACTTATTGAGGTGTGACTAAATTAAATGTACACCAATAATTTATCACACGCTTGCTGGGGCGGATGTGGCAAAAGCAACACTAATTCAATTTCAAGGCAGGGCGAGGATCTTCTTCTGCTTGCCCACCCATGAGCAGTATATTTGCGAGATAATTTTTTTACCAAAGGAACCTAATCCATCAGCATTAATTTCCGGCATCGATTGGATTTGTTGTCATCCTCCTACACAGCACTAACGGTTACGCTTGTGTCGAGTGTACTGTAGGCCTAGTCGAGTGACTCGACACAGCTAGAGTTTGTAACTCTATTGTAGTGTAGCTCCTATTTCCCTAATAGGCTCTGCGCATTGGAATAATATATCCTATAGGTTTGACATAGGACTAAGGTCAGTATGTCCCTACCGAGTATATTAAACTTAATTACTTGTGCCAGCTAGCTCAGAGGCCACTAGAAACTCCTTGACGACAAGAAGGGAGTAGTTTCTGGCAGCCGCAAAGCATGACCACTTTGTTTCCCTTTAGAATCAGAACGTGTCCCAGAGTCATGGAAACAATAGATAACTATTTCACTCAGCTCAGTCGTGCATGCTTAGTTTTCTCCAAGTTACACAGAAAGAACAGACGGGCGTTTCAATAAAAGATTTATTGAACAGTCTTGTTTCTGGTGTAAGTAAAATGTGCTGTTACGATCACAAGACAGTATGCGAGATAAATAATGTACAGTGTGAGCAGTAGAAATAAATAATACTGCGATAGCATTATCTTTTAGTATATATGCATTTACATAAATGACACAGACTAAAAATGCGAGTACTCATACGATGCGTTTCTAATCTAGTTCTACCCCAATGTACCTAACCTAACCTAGGTGTAGGGAGAGGTATGAAGTAGGTGAAGTATTCCTTACTATGGTATACTAAGAGTATGTTAAGCCTAGTATGCATAGTATGCCAAGAGTCCCTCTAGGTTCTAGTCAGCTCCATACCTGAAGAATGAGAGAGGTAGGAATCTCTTTGCCAGACTCGAACTTCAACACCCCGCAAGGGAAGTCAGATCACTGGAAGCTGGACTCTCTGCATGCAGGGATGACAGCGTCTTCTCAGTGCGTCAGGCCGGGAAACGGGCTCCTCTGAAGTCGAGGTCTCCTCTGATTTACAGGGGCTAGGGAAGGTATATTTATACCTGAATACCTAGAATGTTAGCATTGACGTGAGTCGGACAGCGGAAGACGTCATGAATGAACCCCTAAGGAATAATGGTTCATGCATAATATATGAGACCTTGAAGAAATCAATAGTCCTGAGCTAGGGAAACTCCCGCAGCCTAAGGGTCTGTTCTTCATGAACTCGTTGTGACGTTAGGGTGGACGGATGTCGGAGACCATGCCTGTATTTGGAGTGCACGGTTTAATGCCTAAATAAGGACTGGGATTTTATGCCTAAATAAGGACAGGGCGAATTGTGACTATATAAGGACATGATACTGGAAAGCCCGTTTATGGACACCCTAAGAGGAATACAACACCCACTCCACTTTCGTGTGTACGATAATACTAAAATGCTAAACATTTAAAATGCTAAACATTAAATGGAGTACCGCATATTTTAAAAAATATTTCTTAAAAGCATTAAAAAACATAGAAAAAATGCAAAAGGTACTGTACATCTGAGCAATGCTTTTCATTTCAGGCATAAAGTTCGAAAATAAATGCAATTGGAATGAAATAAGCAGTAATATTTACATGTGACAGAAAATGATCGATAAGTTGTTCAAAAATCAAAGTCATTTCATGTCATAAAAATTAATGAACTGTTTTAGACACACAAGATGACTAAGTGTCCGTGGAAGTACAGCGAAGTCTGTACTATAAGGCTAGTTCTACTTTAAGCAGATTGAAGTGCCATTTTAGTTCGAAAAATGGGAAAAAGTTCAATTTTGGTAGAGTTCCAAGTTTTTGGAAAATGAAGGCCAAATTGTTACTGCATCTCTGGAACACTGTATGCTGAATCAGAGTCAGTTTACGGGTCTGGTGTAAACATGAGATCATCTATTTCTATAGACAAAACATCATCCACTGAAGTTGGTGTCAGTTGGAACACCTCGCGTAGTAGATTAATTGCACAGAGATGCGAAGCATCTCTTCCAGCATAGGTTGCCGCAGCAATGTTCGCATCCGTTGTTACCTGTGTGCCTGTAGATCTTTCTCGTACCTCAGCAGCAGCCGGAAGCGTCTGTGAGATCTCAATGAATGCTGACATCAGGATTGGTAGCCTCTGGGGACAACACAGAGCATGGGCCGTTATCGGGACCAGCAGAGTATCGACATCCGTTGGCGTTGCTGATGGAAATGTTAGACAGGTGTCCAACACGCATTCTTCACCGCATAGCAGGCAGCGTAGAACAGGTAAGATGCAATCTTGCCAGATTGGTCTGAATGACAGGAACCACGTGGTATTCAGGTCCCGTAGACGAGTCATGCCCAATAGCTGTACTATTCGCTCACGGCACTTTCTTTCAAGGAGAGCTTTCTCCATTTCGCTCGGAGTGATGTCTGCGAATAGGCTGGCCATAGCGCAATAGCAGGAAGAGAAATAGAATTCCGGCAACAAGTGCTAGAATTAATGGTATGCCACCAAACACCGAATGTGCAAAGTTCGGGATGATTCCGAGTATTGCCTGGAAAGGTGCTAACAGACCGGAGCAGATGCTCTTAAATACATGTACAATTCTGGTTGTATCAGACATATTGAAGATACGTCCTATCATTTCTACAAAATGTATAGGGCAGTTTGTACGTATTCTGTATCTCAGCCGAAGTCCTTGCTACTTGTAGATCATAGGTTTCTTTAGCCGAGGTCAAAGGCACTGTTTGCTGTAAAAGCATGGCTTTCATTCTGCTCAAAGTATCAAATCTTATAAAAGAGACGTTCTGCGAAGGCCATAGAGGTGACTCCCTGACTGTGTCTATTGGGGCAAACAATACTTGCATACAGCAAGTGACCCTGGAGTTGACCGTTACTAGATATGGGATGCCTGGCAACATTCCGCAGCAACTCTGATCATTCAACATGAGGTAACTCCCATTAGAAAGTTGTCCAAACGTTGGATTAATCACAGCAGGTGGTGTACCCTGCTGATGGCAAGACAAATTTGCCACAGAACCATTACAAGCCCCGTGTAAAGAAATGTCCTGACAAATAAGTGAACCGCTCAGTGCACGTTTACAGTGTGTACCGCTCAAAAACACTTCACGATCCCCACTCCAACATCTATATGTATACGGTAAATCCCAAGATGTCTTAATGTATTCCTTACCCAACCTTTCATATTTGCCTGCTTGCATTTGTCTGAGGCAATACTGAAACTGAAAAGTAGTCACAGGTAATGTTATTTTGCCATGAATAAGCCATTCTGTAGCTGGTTTTTCTGCCACTGTGAATGGTAACTTTTCCAGTTTTTCAATGCTCAGCACTGTATACCTTGCTCCTCTTTGTGCCAATTCGATCTGTTTATCAGTTAGATTGTATTCCGCAAACAGAGCTGACGTGTTGATAAAACGCCAAGGCACATAGCCCGCTCGCAAAGATTGCAGCGTCCAGCTTAATAACTCAATAGAACGTAATTGAGACTGACCTTGTTGTAACATCGCCAAATCTTGTTCTAGTATGTCGATAGCAGAGGATACAATGCCATCCAATGAATAAATTCTGGAGGACAAAGTTGTTAACCCATTGTCGACCACAGAGAGTGTTTTCTCTAAATTAATACGATCAAGTTCACGTATTCGTTCTGCGGCCTCCATCTGTGATACTTTCCATGCTTCATTATAGGCAGCATAAATGCCGGCATATATGAAACTTTTTTGACGCGGTTTTCTTGGTCCAAGCAAGAATTCCCTAAGGTCTGCGTCCTTTTTAAGTAAGGATAAGTGTTGTTTCACATCCTGTAGTGTAGACTTATGCAGCCAATCGAGGCATAATTTTCCTACACTGTATGTTGTTACTACCCCCGGATGCAGTCTTTGGACGTATCTTCGGTCTGGCCTATGAATAGTAAAGCCCTGAGTTTTATTCAGGAATCTTTCCTGACAGTTATTCGTGTCTGTGGGCCCGATCAACCATTTTTTCCAATCAGGATTAGATCTGTTGAGTTGTAGTATATTGTCAACTGCCACCACTGCCTGTGTATCGTTATCACTTGCAGGTGTTGGTACAGAAGGTGTTTTCATCTCTTTGATCTTGGCTAATCCAAGACAAGATGTTTGTTGGACGGTTTCATTCAAAAACATTATTTGTTCAGGGATGATACAGGCTCTAAATAAAGCTTCTATACCCTGTACTTGCCAATCTTTAGTACCCCACACAGTTTTTGTGTCTATTGTGTCTTTCCATAAGTCGAAACCCTGTCTAGACAGTTGGGCAATAAATGCTGCAGAGTAAATCTGTTTTGTATTAGTTAACATAATTTTCAGTCCTGTATTGTTTACATTTCTAAAGTAAAATGATTCTGGGTCAGATGTATTGTAACCTGAAAAATATGGAAACTTACTAGTAAATGTTTTTGAACTACCTTTTGGTGGTGTAGGACAATGTTCCCATTGGTTAAACATAAACACATTTCTTGGATATGCAGATTTATGCAAATAATGATGACCATAGTGGTTATAACAATACAGTTGTTCATAGTCTGATGAACCCTCTAAAAATTCATTTTTAGAAAATGCAGCAGATTTTTCTAAGTCAAACATTATGTCATTAACAGTCTCATAGTCCCAATCATCTGAATAGGTACTGGACGTAATTAGATCACTTAGTGAAATTTTAAACAAATGTGGAATGTTCAATTGTTCCGTCGGGCCGAAGACATCATAATCTGTTTTGTCCCACACTATACCATCCTGTATAGGAACAGCTGTGATGTTCACTGATGACAAGTCTCTTGCTTCACGATGGGAAGATTTATGAGGTTTCAAAAGTACGTTCACATCTTTTCCTTCAGTGTTCACATGGATGTATCTGCCACTTATAAGCACGCTCACTGTTGTTACCAAAGCTAGCCAGAGCAGGAAAACAAATAGTCCAGATGTAATCCAGAGTTCAATCCATGGTGAAACCAAATAAGTCTTTTTCATAAAGTGAAGAAAGTCTTGTAGCTGCTGCTTGAGTCTGAATGATGCTGGCGTCGTTTCAGGTTCACTCGGATCCTCTGAGAATGTATCAAAGTTAATGAAATAGCCAGAAGCAGTTCTATCAATTGTTGGAATTGCATCAGGATTTGTAGAAATTGCTGTAACCAGTTGATCACTTGCTACATTGGTGTAGACAGGTGTATTTGGACGAACTGTTACTTGGTTTTCAAGAGGGATGAGTTCCATTGCATTGTTGCTTAGTCCTCCATCTGTTACAGCTGAATTCTCGATTGTTATCAGTCTTTCAGTCTGAACCTCTTGGATAGTAGCGAGAGGAGTGCGTCTGCTACTAGGTCGGAGTCCACGAGGCCTACTATTTAGTATTGGCCACATACTGTGGTTTGATGAGGTCGATGGACACAAATCTTTTCTCCTTTCTTCCAGCAAGGGGTGGCAGAAGTACTGTTCTTGTTCCTTGAACTGCTAGGACAGGTACTGGTTGTCTGTAAGAAGGTCCAAATTCCTTCTTGTCCGCAATCTTTTCTCTGACTAGAGCCCCAACTTTTGAAATCCAGACAGGCCTTGCTGGGACCGCCGATTTTTCCCCAGTGGTGGTTGGCTGCAGGAATACGTTGCTATGTTTCGTTCTTAATTCATTGAGTTCCTGTAAAACAGCCAAACGATCTTTGATATCAAACGGTTTATTTTCCACCACTGTGCCTACGTGTTCAAGGTCTGGTACCCACATTCTTGTCCCAAATAGGACCTCATATGGAGTGACCCCCCCTAGAGAACTTCTTGGCAGATTGTTCAATGAGCGTTGGACCCCATTAAGGTATTTGACCCACCCATCACCCGAACCTAATAACCTAGCTGTTATAGACTGCTTTATGTCCCGGTTTTTCCTTTCCACAACCGAATTTCCCTCAGGATGGAATGGAGAGGAGTACCGCAATGCAATGCCCAGACTGGCCATGGATTCTTTGTAAGCCCGAGAGCTAAACGCAGGGCCCTGGTCAGAATGTAGCGTGCCTATTGCGTATGTGCCGATAAAGACTCTCAAATCTTTTATAACAGTTCGAGCGTCAGCCGAGCGCTGTGGCCATATCCATAGGAACCTTGATTCAGTATTTGTGGGATTGCATGTGTCCAGAGGGACGCATGCGCGTAGATAGTCTAATGCTGTCTAACAGTGGTGTCTGTACTGGGTTGCCGCATTCGCAGCATCGTGTCTGGTGGCTCTCTCGCTGTAATTTACAGTCTAAGCAGTTGTTGATGAATATGTGAATTTCTGTATTCATTCCAGGCCACCAGTACATCTCTTTTAACGTTAAAATTGTTTTAGAGATCCCTTGATGTGACAGACCCTCCCCCAAATGTGTTTCATAAATCAAGGCTTCTCTACGTTCCATGTTTGGAATTACCCTATCCCCCACTCCAGGGATTCGAGCAAAAGGAACGTTGTTCACATCAATTACATAAGAGTACTTGAGTGTAAACTTTTTTGGTAACGCTGCACTGCTGCCCTTGCTTGAAGCATTGACAGCCAACATTATCTCACCGTCTATTTTTGTTTTTGAACGAGTGATCGCAGCTACGGAAGCCGTCTGAACAGCCCCTTTGCGGCTTCGTCAGCCAATGAATTCCCTGCAACGTGAACGCCATCACGTTGATGACTCAGTGTGTGGATCACGTGAGCCTTTGGTAGTTCGTTTTTCAACTGAACTACTTGTTCCCAAAGCATTTTATGCTTTATTGTGCCACCTTTCGCATCTTTGAAACCATTTTCAAGCCAGTTTCGTATATATTCATTATACGACTGAACACAGTAAAAGGAATCGCACACTATTAGTGTGGGGAATTCTTGATCTGTACTTTCAAGTGCCAGTTTGAATGCTTGTAGTTCAGCTCGCTGAGCTGTACAATCTCCTAGAGATTGAGTTTTTGTGACCATAGGTCTGAAGATGCCATTTCGCATGCGACCTTTAACGATTGCACAAGCTGCACTGTAAGCTTGCTTACTCCCTGTTGCGGGCTGTGCGGATCCGTCAGTGTAAATTATGAATTCGTACTGATCGAGAGGCAGAATCTCAGTGGGCAGAGGACATTCTTGTTCATATTGCAGGAATGCTTGTGTTTTTAAATCTGGATCAAAAACATATTCAACATCTGTTGCAGCAAGAGAATTAACCCATTGTATCCATCTTGGATGTAATGCTTTAGCATTTGGAATGCTTGCTTTTGTGACCGCTTCTAAAGCTGGTACCGGGGTTACGACAATAATGCGTTTCCCTTGGGCTAAGGCTCTTTCTTTTGCTACAGCGGTTTGGACTGCTGTCAGAATTTTTCAGTTGAACTGAAGTGCATTTCCGCTTGTGTGTACAAATGAGATTTGTATGCGATTGGTATTTTCTCACCCTCATTGAAGTTTAAGTAGGTGAATCCGCATTGACCCGAAATTATTCGGATCACCAAATTTCGTTGACTTACACGTGTTTGTAAGTGATTTGTTGCTAACATGTTAGCCTGTAGTGAACGCAAGATTTCTGTGTGTTCTTGTGTCCAATTTCTGATCGAAAAATCAGGTTTGATTAATGCGTAGAGAGGTTTAACCATTTCTGCGTAATTTAGTATGTATGTTCTTCCAAAATTTAGGAAACCCAGGATGGATTGTAAGTTTTTTGCGTTTTTGGAGGTTGGAGCAGCACACATTTCTCTAGAAAGTTAGCTGCCAAGCTCTTGCCTTCACTTGAAAGCTCATATCCTAAAAATAGGACATTGAGATGGGCAATTCGGGACTTTTTAAAGTTGAACTTGTAGCCCTCAGAGGCGAAACCCAGTATAATGGTGCTCACCCTGTTCAAGTGTTTGTCCAGGTCATCGTCTGTCAGATAGATGTCATCGACATAGGACAATGCCTCATTGTCATAAATTTGTAATAACTCCGTTACCCTCGCTGAGAATAACCCTGGGCTGTTCTTGAACCCTTGTGGGAGTCGACAAAAGTGACGCTGGGTCCCCATTATGGAGAATGCTGTTAAGTACCTGCTTTCAGGTGCTATGTTTTGACAAAAGAAACCATTTGAGATGTCTAATGTTGTTTTATATTTTTTACGCACAATGTTATTAATTAATGCTGTGCTATGTGCATTTTGCACTGCAAAAGTTTTAGAACAAGTGTTTAGGTGTCTGTAATCCAAAACTAGACGATATGTATTGTCTGGTTTGGAGACAGGAAACAAAGGATTGTTCATTGAGGAGGTGCATGTTTCAATCACCCCTTGATATTCAAGTTGATCTAAGATCTCCCTGACATGTTTTTTAGCTTCTTGCTTTATTGGATACTTCCTTTGTGCAGTTGGTTCATGTTTCAGATGTATTTTATGGTGAGGTGAGTCCTCATCCCATCCTACATGATTTTTATATAATGCTGGGGCCTGGGCCACTGCCCATTTCCTGGCATATGTATATCTTAGGTGCATTGGTATATGGTTGGAGAAGGCAGGCATAATAATGTCCTCGCCGTGTGGGCACTCCCTGACAAATTGTGGTGGCCAGTCCTTTTCTGCTAGAAGTATGTCATAGCCCCTTGAAAGTTTTTCCCCAAAAAGTGCTTTCACCTGTCTAGGTATGTCTCCCTCCATCCGGAGTGTTATTTCATATAACTTTTGAGGAGTACTAACCCTGGTGTCTACAGTCTCTACTCTAATGTACTCATTCAAGTCCACTATCTCCAGAAGTTCCTTCAGGTTCTGGCGAGCTATTGTGACTTCTGCTGCACTGTCCAGCATTGTCTGAGCCCATTCTCCGTTCTTGAGTTGTGTTCTCAGTTTTCTCGGCATGTCTGACCTTCAGACCTGCTACTTTCTTTTTGGAGAATTGAGGTTTTGCTTTAGTTTTTGGAGCGTGTTTTTCGTCTTTTGATTTCACGCGTTCTTCTCTATGTTCCGTTCGTCCTCTTCTTTCCGAAGTCTGTGATGAGATCTGAAAGGGACGAGTGGAACGTGTATCAGTATCTTGATACCTGTCAGGCTTTCTCAAATTATCCCTATTCCTGAGGTTATACCTCCTTTCAGAGGGCTCCTTTTGAGAAGACCTACCTCGGGATTGAGAACGTTTCTCATTTGAATTTTGTTTATTAGTCTCCCACTTCTTTTTAGAAGATGTAGGAGTTTGTTTAATTGAGTCCTTCTCCGAACTTTCAGATAGTTTCGGCTTCACTGGTCTTCCACCCAAACTATCTCTGCCTAATTCTGCATAAGATTGTTCTATTATTCTGGGTAGCTCAGTTTGATGTTCTGTAACATCAAATTCCCTTGATTTTTGGCGGATTGCCACTGCTGCTGCCTCCCCTTTAATATTAGATAATATTATTGTTGAGACCTGGTAGAAATTTTTCAGTAATTTCATACCTAAATTTAGAGCAGGCTCTGCCCCGTATTCGTTTTGAATTTGTTTCAGGACATCAGGTATTACCGCAATTGACGGAATGCCATGTGTTTTAGTATAGATGGCAGCAAAGACTGAGCCCCAAGTGGTACAGTCTTCCAGTTGTGGTGTGATCCCCATCGGTAAACTGATTGTCAGTATTCTGTGTTTCTCATGCGGGCTAGTGTTTGGAAATACTGCTTCGATTTGAGTAATTTTTGAGCTATCCAAAATGGAATTTGCTCACGTTTTGTGGGCATTTTACCCATGACTGCGTATAGAGTCTGTGGTGTAATTTTTAGTGTATTCCCCTGTTGAGGAGTTGCATTTGGAAGTGTCAATGGTGGTTGGACTGTGAAAGTCCTCATGACATATTGTACCAATTGTCTGTAGATTTTTATTAGTTCTTGTAGTTGAACAAGTAGTTCCTCATCTGACATAATATCCAGTTCAGGATGAGGTGTGTAGCCGGCTAGAATCGGCCATGTTGCTCCTGGTCTACCTAGTGGACCGAGCCTGGTAATGTTTCTGTGATGTTTTAGGGCGCCTTTAAACCAGAGCTGATGCTCCTGGTATGTTAATGGAATTTCAATATCCTCGAAAGGAATGTATTCCTCTGGTGGATCATCTTCTTTGTAGAAGTGAAACATGTGTGTTACTGGATTGGATTCAGGAAATATTACCCATGAATAGAATACCTCTGTCTGAAAGGAGTCGTGTGCCTCTATCACGAAAACTGCTCTACCTCCTCTTGGTGGTAGGCCATGTTTTATAAGTTTTAGAGTGATGGCTCTTCTTAAATTTGGAGTGATGTCTATAACACCCTCCTCGGTTTCATTTAAACCTGTAATGTTAAAAACTGCTGCTTGGGCTGGATCAGCCGCAGCTCCACCGTTTCCGGTTTCAGTCATTTTGTTTTTTGAAAAATGTAGAACAAGTTTCAAGGAAACAAAGATAAGGTGCACAATATTTTGGAACACTGTATCCTTCAACGTTGAGCAAACCAAACAGCTAATATATAGGGTACTGCCCTATGTAGCCTTGGTGGATACTTAACCCTGCCCACTCCAGACGTCTTTTGGAGTATATGGGTAGGGGTCTCTGAAGAGAAAAGCACGGCTGAGTTACTCAGTATCTAACGTTGAATTACCGCCTTACCAAACGTTGGGCGCCATGTAGTGTAGCTCCTATTTCCCTAATAGGCTCTGCGCATTGGAATAATATATCCTATAGGTTTGACATAGGACTAAGGTCAGTATGTCCCTATCGAGTATATTAAACTTAATTACATGTGCCAGCTAGCTCAGAGGCCACTAGAAACTCCTTGACGACAAGAAGGGAGTAGTTTCTGGCAGCCGCAAAACATGACCACTTTGTTTCCCTTTAGAATCAGAACGCGTCCCAGAGTCGTGGAAACAATAGATAACTATTTCACTCAGCTCAGTCGTGCATGCTTAGTTTTCTCCAAGTTACACAGAAAGAACAGACGGGCGTTTCAATAAAAGATTTATTGAACAGTCTTGTTTCTGGTGTAAGTAAAATGTGCTGTTACGATCACAAGACAGTATGCGAGATAAATAATGTACAGTGTGAGCAGTAGAAATAAATAATACTGTAATAGCATTATCTTTTAGTATATATGCATTTACATAAATGACACAGACTAAAAATGCGAGTACTCATACGATGCGTTTCTAATCTAGTTCTACCCCAATGTACCTAACCTAACCTAGGTGTAGGGAGAGGTATGAAGTAGGTGAAGTATTCCTTACTATGGTATACTAAGAGTATGTTAAGCCTAGTATGCCAAGAGTCCCTCTAGGTTCTAGTCAGCTCCATACCTGAAGAATGAGAGAGGTAGGAATCTCTTTGCCAGACTCGAACTTCAACACCCCGCAAGGGAAGTCAGATCACTGGAAGCTGGACTCTCTGCATGCAGGGATGACAGCGTCTTCTCAGTGCGTCAGGCTGGGAAACGGGCTCCTCTGAAGTCGAGGTCTCCTCTGATTTACAGGGGCTAGGGAAGGTATATTTATACCTGAGAATTACCTCAGAATGTTAGCATTGACGTGAGTCGGACAGCGGAAGACGTCATGAATGAACCCCTAAGGAATAATGGTTCATGCATAATATATGAGTCCTTGAAGAAATCAATAGTCCTGAGCTAGGGAAACTCCTGCAGCCTAAGGGTCTGTTCTTCATGAACTCATTGTGACGTTAGGGTGGACGGATGTCGGAGACCATGCCTGTATTTGGAGTGCACGGTTTAATGCCTAAATAAGGACTGGGATTTTATGCCTATATAAGGACAGGGCGAATTGTGCCTATATAAGGACATGATACTGGAAAGCCCGTTTATGGTCACCCTAGGAGGAATACAACACTATGTACTATGCTATCCCCGCCACCATTATGTTTTATTGTATTTTGGCATATTATTGTTTGGCAGTAAGTTCCGTACTGTACTTCGTTCTACTACTCCTCCCACAGTCTCTCTCAGGCGACTGACTGTCTCATTTTCTTTTTTTTGCAAATGCTACTGCCAGGGTCTACTACTACTACCACCACAACCATGGCATGTTGGGAAAGAAAACCATCATCACCATGCAGCCATCGCCGTGCCTAAGTTAAACAACAAGCACAGGTAAGAGAAGAAGTTTGGGGGAGGCATAATTAATAATGGAAATTCTTTCATTAATTCTATTTCACACACCCCTTTGAGTCCAGTTGCAGAATGCATAGACTAGGAGGAGAGACTGACAGTACTAGTAGGACAAGTCCCTCAGTGAGGAGTACCGCATCTATCTGTTTGTGTCTTACTAAGTCAGCCAATTATTTAAATCAAACACTGGCTGTGGCCCTGCACCAGCAAGGAAACAGTGTGACGTAAAACAGTAACCCCACCCACAAAACATTAACAACATTGTATATAAAGTTTAAATATATAATTTAATCCCCTAACAAAAATAAACTATGTAAAAAAATCCCACAACAACACCTGACCCACCCCTCTCCCTAACCCCAACCAATGTCCATTGCCCAGAACGAAAAAGTCCAACAAATTAAATGTCCAATTGTCCAAAAGTAAAAACCCCAACGCCCGATTCCCACCCACCAAAATAAGCAATAAAAAAGGGGCAATCAACAGGGTCTGTTCATCAGTGGGCTTGCCTCTCCAGGACACGAATACGCTCCTCTAGACGGGCCACGCAGCGCTTCAATGCGCGGCAATTGCATCCACAGGGGGGGGGGGCAGCAGTGCTATTTAATGAAGTACGGCGGCGGGCGGCTTCCAGACGGTGGCGCCGTAACACTGGAGGGAGGTGGCTGGGGCCCGGGGCATTGGAGGAGGCTGCAGCTGCTGCAGCTGCAGCCGCCTCCTCCTCCTCCAGAACCACCAGCCGCCGGTATTCACTTTGTATGGCCTCCAGCTTCCTGCGCCGGGCCTTGGCTGCCAACTCCTTCCTGTCTACTTACATTTTGGAAGGAGTAGCTATATCAAGAAGAAAAACAAGACTATTGTAAAATATACTCTTAGCAAAGCAGAAAGACAAATTAATTCTACACATAGTGGCACAGTAGCACTAGCAAGCACAGTACATAACATTTGTGGTATGTATCTATCCTCCCACTACCTTGGCCTCTAACATTTGTGGGAGTTTCAGGCATTCCACCACCCATGCGTCTGATTCCTATCAGACACCTATGCATGCATCCCACGTATCCTTCTCTGCCAGTCATAAATATTAAATCTCACCCGTCCTTCCTCCTTCCACCCTTCTTTCCCTTTTCGTTCAACCCATCCATCAAGGTCATCTGATCTGACTTTTAGTCTTCTCCATAAAACTTTCACAGCTGAGTTGAAGTCAGATAGAAGAGGCCATTGGTTACTCAACAGTACACTCCCGCCGCTAATGCTTTTGCTAATGCTAAGTAAAGGGTGTCTTCTTCAACCGTTCACAACAACTTCTTACTTAAGTCTCAACAGTACAGTATACATTACACCCTTGCAGCGAGTGTAATGTCAATAAGTAAGGATTAGGAATATAACTTACCACCGTCCGCCACTGCTGCTGGCTCACCCCCTGCAGCTCCTCCTGCAACTGCCGCATCTCCTCCTGCACCATCAGCGGCCACGTCACCTTCGCCGCTGGCCCCGGTACTGGGGGTCGGTAGTACACCTAGAAAAAACATTACACATTTTTCAGATGCCATATACACCTCCCCCTATTTTTCACTAGCAAGATTGAAAAAAAGTTAATATATACATAATACATATACAACATACATCACTAGTACAAATCAGGTAGTAGAATAGACACTAGAGTGTTATATGGTCCCTAGGGTCATTCTAGTCTTTGCTAAGTTACCCCGAGCCATGCAACCATTTTAGCTTTGTGTCTTTTATTTTTGCGCAAGTTACCTCGCAGTTTGTTGTGTAAGATGCCTTTGAGCCCACATGAGCTCATACTGCTACTGTCTGAGCGCTGCGTACAAGGTCGAAAAACAAGCCACTTTGTTATGGAGTTCTGGTGTTAGTCCATATTGCTAAGTGTAACTAAGTGTAACAATGTTTAGTGTTTTAATCTTATGCATTTTCTGTTGCTGCTGCATTATAGAACAACGTACAGAGCTTGTCAGTTGAAAATAAACCTTTTGAACTTACATAGACTCGGTGGTATTTGGTGTGGACTTACACGAGTGAGTGAGCGAAAGGGTGTACATTGCTTCCGCGACTGAGAGGTCGGGAGTGTTATGTTCTGGGTTGTCTACTCATTGGGTATCTTGGGGGGTTCGGAGAGCTGATGAGACACTATAACTAGTCGGTCAGGGGATTGTGGTGGCTTCTGATTGAGGTGTGAGGAAGGTCCAACCTCCCATCACCAACGTCCTATTTTCTTGTGCAAAGTTCTGTATGTGCAGAATCCCTACAACAGTAGTAGTATGTCCTATCCTATCAAAAATAGTCAAATCTAGTTGGGCATTTTGTTGGTGGGAATTGTCGAAAAGCCTCAAGATTAAGAAGACTAGAAGTAGTAGAAGAGGACAACCCAAAGGACTGGACTCAATGGCTAGAGCTATTGGTGATTCTGAGTTTTATTTAAAACCTTTTAAATAAAGAGTGGCCAACTGGGCAAGCTTAGCTACAGACAGACTAATAGTAGTAGTACAGAGAGTCATAGCAGACGCAGTTAGCGGCAAGGATAACAAGAATTTAGAAACAGATAGTCTAGATCGAAGAAGAATTTGTAAAAAATAGAATTAGGAAACCGAAATAATAGTTCGGAAAAAATAAGGTGCAGGAAAAGTTAGGGAAATATAATTATTAATATTAACCACTGGAGGACTTACTGGGGCCAGCAGCAGAGCCATCGGTAGAGGAGCGGTCCTGGCCCTGGGAGGCATCTTGATGTTCTTGTCCCGCCGCCTGTGACCCCGTCTTCTTGCCCCTGGGTGCTGATCATGTAAGATTTCATAAAGAAAGAGACAAAAATTAAAGTTTGGTGTGAAACAAATAAAATATTTTAAAATACGCTCCAAAAACATTTTTGTGAACAACAATTGCAATAAAATTGACCTATCTATTCTGATCGACTAGTAGTATTGCGAGATTCACGGACCGTCTAGTAAGCCTAAGTACCACCTGACCTAGCCCACCTATTCCAATCCAGACGGGCCAATTGTTCAGAAAGTCTGCATTTCCATTTATTTTAGGCCTAAAAAATGCATAGATGGAGGACACATGCATACATTTTTGCATACACCAAATTGTTGGTTGGTTGCTGCTGATGTTCTGCTAGTGATGATATAAGCCTATTAACACTCACTAAACAAACTACAAAAGGTTCTACTAAGGACTGGGGTAAGCAGCACTCAGCAGCACGTGACCTGACAGAGGATGCGTCACGCACACCACTAATAAGTAACTAAACCTATCAATCCACCACTATCCCTTCTTAGTGGCAGGAGGACAAAGGAAGGACTAGAGTCTCTCTAGCATTACCTAACTTAAGTTCTCTAAAGTAAACTCTTACATAATCATCAGGCCAAGCGAGCGCAAAGTTGCAAACAAGTAAGATTAGTAGCGCCGAGCGCCTGTGTCATAACAATCACAGAAGATTTTTAAACGTAATTTACCTGCAATGTAAGCAGCAGCATTCTTGCTGATCGGGAAAAAAAAATATTCGCAATATATAACACAGAGCAGAAGAACACAAAGTAGTAATACTAAATAGCTACTCACCAAGCCCCGGGACCTCCACTCCTAGCAAGTCCAGAAGGTCCTGCTCCCGGTCCAGAATATCGGACCACCGGTGCGTCAGCTGGTTATTGGTGCGCCGGACACCAGAGCTGCAAAACACTGCCCGACGCACCTTGCCCCACTGCTGCCGACGCGCCTGGAGCCCGTACCCGGACCCAGGCCTGCCGCCTGCTGCCAGGGTTAAGGGGAGGTGACGCTGCACAAAAAAAACCAGTGCGGCCACCTCCACCTCACCAAATAAGGCCCGTGCCTGCACCCCTTTTTGGCGCCGCCTTCCGCAAGGAAGGCGGTCGCGGCTCTGGCTACGACGAGCCCTGAGGCCCTTTGCCATGGTTCTGGGTAGGCGGGGGCGGAAAAGAAAAGGTAGGAATTAAAAAAGTAAGTAAAAGAAATGAAAAAGCAGGTAATAGAAAAAGAGTGAAAAAGTAGTGAAAAACACACAAAAAGTAGAAAAAAACTCAAAATATAGAATCAGGAAAATAGAGAGATAGATAATAAATAAAAAAGATCAAAAAAGTTTCCAGAAACAAAGGATTGAAAAGATAGAGGGAGGATTGAAAAGCAGGCCCAGAACCATAGCAATAGAGTGAAAAACAAGATGGCCGCGCCCATTGCGACCGCATGTGCAAGTTCACGCGATATTTCCCCCGAGCACGCAAAAGCGTCGCGAACACGTAATACGCGTTCCCGAACAGGAAATACTTATCGCGAACGGGCGGGAGCATGCAATACGCGACCCGGAACAGGAAATAACCATCGCGAGCGGGCGGGACAAGTGAAAAACAAGATGGCCGCGCCCATTAGCGACTGCATTGGCAAGTTAGCGATATATTTCCCCGCGAGCACGCAAAAACACATCGCCAACGGGCGGGACAAGCAATTCCGCGTCTTCGCGGAATTTCTACGTGCTCGCAGAGATTTTTAACAATTTCGCGGAGATTTGCGTAACGCGACTACGCAAATTCCGCTCACCCCTATAAAAGAGTCTGCATTAGAGGGTGATCGTGTCTCTTCAGATTTCGCAAGTAATGGGACAGATAAGGTCACAGAGGTAGAATTACAGGCCGACAATGTAATTAATAAGGACTCTGCTCTGAATTTGGCAAACCCTTGCATTTCAACTACACCATTGGAGATCTCAGCGCTGACTAACATTACAGACCTTCCCTCCCCGCCAGCTAAAAAGTCTAAACAACAACCCCATTTGAATGAGGGCCTTGGGGGTAATCAGATAGTGAAGGCTAGAATCAAGGCAAAGACCAAAAAGGAGGAAAAAATGATGACCTGGTGAAGAGAGATGGTAATCCTGTAGATTCTGTACAAAGGCCGCAAAACTTTGAAACCCTATTAAAAAAACTACATGGTAAACTGGATAGTATTGAGCGGCGCTTGACGTCAGAAATCAAACTAGTCCAGAAGGATGTGACTTTTCTAACGGATCTTGTATCTGAATTATTATTTCCTAAACACTTGAACAAGCGTATTAATATTAATAACCCAATGGTAAGGCCAAAAGAAGGTCTGAGCACCATTATTCCCCCTGGTGAACCTCAACAAAGAACGACTCCTTCTGTATCCCCATCTAAGGTTCATTCATATATAAAAACTGCCCAAGCTGAAAGAACTAATAAGGATGATACGGCCCCCCTCTCTAAACCTGTAAAAATCAACACGACGGATATTTTGAACAGGCCAATGCAAGTGAGTAATAAAGTTGAGGAGCCGCTACATCGCCCCCCCTGAGGCAACTCCATATGTTATTGTCTTGAACAATGTACCAAAACTAGCTGACAATAACAGTGAATCATACAAGACTTTGAAAAACCAAGTGGTACACTGGATCTCTGTAAAAACTAATTTTGAAATTAACATGTTACAACAGAACATTATAATGTTAAGAAGGGTGGCCTTGGTGGGTAGCTCAAGGAAACAACATCAAGGAGATTGTGTTGTGGTGAACTTTCGCAGCAGGGATTTGGTTGGGAAGTTGATGGAAGTATTTTTAAATAACCCCATTGATCCTTATTGCAGGCAACATGATTGTATAATTGCTGTTCCTCTTGGTTTCTTCTATAGACCTAGTAATAGCAGATTAAGCACAATTTACGGGCATGACCCAATTTCAATCGCTCCCTCATATAATAAGTATGCACCCCTGAGAAGATGTAGCGATATTGATTGACAGACGGAGGCTGTGGAAGAGCCATCAGTAATAAATATGGATAATACCTTACGCAATAGTGATTTGGAGGCCGCTTTGAGGGTACAATCCCATGGGGAGGATTTAATCGAGCCATTGGCTAGAAATGAGAATAGTACCCCTTCCAATAATTTGGTGGGGATTGATCCTGGTATTCAACCTCATGAGTTTTTTAATATTTTGACTTGGAATGTAGCAGGGATTAAAAACAAGATTAATGATGACCTGGCACACCGAGTCCTTTTTTATTAATGGCTTTCAGACAATCTGTACTAAGGCCAGCCCCTCTAGAATGGGGAGAGCAAAAGGAGGCTTAGCGGCCTTAATTGCTGTAACTTCACCCTTAATACTAAGAAAAGCCAATGTTACTGCACAATATTATCAGCTTTTACATTTCTATTCGGAGGGATACAACCTATGATTGTTATACATTTTTACAATAATATTTTCGATAACACCAGATCTGGCGTTATTAAGCTATTAGAAGAAGATCTGGATTGTTTTACAAAAGGAGTGGGAGGAGACTATGGGGCAAATTAGCAAGACCGGCGATAAAAGTATCGCCGTTTTAGCGGCAGGAAACTGCCGCTAAAGCGGCGATAATGGGCTTGCTAATATGCGTTATAGAATTCCAATAGAAGCCCAGGTTAGATATGCAGGACATCTAACCTGGGCTTCTTTGGAATTCTATAACGCATATTAGCAAGCCCATTATCGCCGTTTTAGCGGCAGTTTCCTGCCGCTAAAACGGCGATAATTTTATCGCCGGTCTTGCTAATATGCCCTATATACTCATCTGGACAGGTGATTTTAATTGTAAAAAGTGTGAAATAGTAGTAGGAGAACCGTGTGGATATTGTGACCATTTTGGTGATAAAATTCCCCATTTTCAACACGATCTTTATGGGGAAGCTATTAACAATGCCACTCACAAATATAATTTAGCAGTTATGGAATTAGATAACCACGATGGAGAAACAGTTACCCAAACATACGTGGGGACTAGGTCATCCTCAAATATTGACCATTTTATTGTGTCAAACAATATTAAGGGTTTGGTGGAAAAACTTGTAATAAATGCATATCTGATTAGTGATCACCACCCGCTAATTATGACTCTGAGATGTAATCTGATAGGAAAGGAAAGAGGTAAGACAGCGGACACAAATATTAAGATGCAAGGTAACAACGGAGTCTCCATAAAATGGACGGGTGTGAATCCAACCATTTTTATGGACAACCTTAAAGGGAAAAAACAAAAAGATATAAATACCTGTCTGGATGGTTCTTCTATAAACCTAGTAATCATAAGCGCTTTCAGTAATATTATGAATGAAATAGCAAGTGATTTAACAGCAAAAAAGAGGAAGAATGATCGTAATCATAGTCCAAGATGGTTTAACCGGGAGTGTTCAAAATTAAATAGGGAATTAAAAACAGCCCTGAAAGTTAAACCAAGGGATAATGCTAGGATAAGCACATTGAGGAAAGACTATAAAAGTACCCTGAACCAAAGGAAAGTTGAGATCCGTGAGGAGGCCTGGGAAAAACTTATTCAGGCAGCAGAGACTCGAGATGCAGTTTTATTTTGGAAAACATTTGACCACCCTTTCTTCAGGGAGGACACTTCAATGAAAATTGATACAGTTGTCCCCCAGAAGATTGGATTACGCATTTCGAGGGTATCTTTAATCCAGAAGCTGCGAAAGTTCTTAAAAAAAATGGGAAATTCATATTAGTGGAACCTGTAGAATTACCTGTAATAACGCCAGATGAAATTAAATTAGCCTTACAAAAAGCGCCAACGGTAAGGCTGCGGGTCCAGATGGTGTACCCATTGATGTTTTTAAACATAACATTGATTTCTGGACCCCTATCCTATTAAATGTTTTTAATGCTACTTTAGGAGGTGTGCTGCCTGCATCCTGGGTAAAAAGCGTTATTGTACCAATCTTTAAAAAAGGGGATAGAGGGAAGGCAAATTGTTACCGTCCCATATCCCTTCTTGACTCAACCTCCAAATTGATGGGTAGAATCATGCTGGGGAGATAAGAAATCTGGGCTACCGAGAATAACGTTTTAACAGAGACCCAGTATGGTTTTAGAAGGGGTATTGGGACGGTGGAACAATGCCTAAATCTGGAGCTATTGATAGGAAAATATACACTAGCTAAGGAAGGGGTTTTACATCTTTGTTTCGTAGATCTCACTAGCGCTTTCGATCTCGTTAATCACGCCAAATTGTGGCAAACATTGAAAGAGCTAGGTGCCCCGATTGATATTATTATATATCTATCCCAGATTTATAAACACTGGGGGGCCAATTCCGATTCCGGCCGGAAATCTCTCCGACCGAGCCGGACCCGGAGAGAATTCCGACCGAATCGGACCCTAGCAGTCCGACCGAACGAGTACGATGCGCACGCATGCCATCGGACTCGAGTCGGTCGGACTCCCATTGAAGTCAATGGGAGCCTGTCGTACAACGCGTACGCGGGCTCCCATTGACTCAATGGGTGCGAGGCGGACAAGCGCCCCCTACAGTGTGCACGCGTCCAAGCGCATCGCGGCGTACATGCACAGGTAGGGGGGACCCATGGGTCCCCCCTGTGTGCGACTCGCGCGCCTACGCGTACAGGGGGTCCGACGCGGACCCCCAAAGTCCGGCTCCGACAGCTTTTTCGAGCCGGACGGCGCGAGTCGGTCGGACTCGCTCGCGGCGCGCATCGTACTTACCCGGCCGGGAAACGTCTCCATAGCGCGGTGCGAGTCGTGTCCATGCGAGTCGGTCGGAGTGTGTTGAAGCCGCGTTCGAGTCGGTCGGCGATTTCGCGGGTGCCTGCATCGTACTCGCTCGGCCGGACCCGCGTACGATTCGGTCGGGAAACAGGGCTCCGAATCGGATCCGGTAAATCCGAATCCGATTCGGAGCACTACCGGCCGAGATTGGAATCGGCCCCTTAACCTCCAGAGTGCGGTTTGGCGCAATGGGTGAATGTACCCCAGATTTCAGGGTTACACGTGGAATACGCCAAGGATGCGTTCTGGCGCCCCTCCTATTCTCTCTATATATTAATAACATAGATTCCTTTCTACAAAGCCAATTAGCAGACGCCCCAAAAGTTGGGACTCGCCCCACGCCAGTCCTCTTATACGCAGACGATGCTGTCCTGTTATCAAGGACAGCGAACGGACTGCAATGCTTAATAGAAAAATTTGCGTTGTACATGTCCGAAAAGGATCTTCAGTTAAACCTTAAAAAACATTTGTTATGACATGCGGGAAGAATAGAATAAAAATAGACAACACCACGTGGGTAGGGATGTTATTAATAGAGTTTTAACCTTCTCTTATTTGGGATTACTTTTTAATAGGAGTGGCACCTGGAATACGCATATAGAATTATGTAATATGAAATTATTAAGAATAATAGAGGGCATTTTTAGATTTTCAGCAAAAATAGGAAATAAACCAGTCCTCGAAATTCTTGCCCTGTATAGAAGTAAGTGTGTAACAGGTGCCTGTTATGGAGCAGCTATATGGGGGAGAGCCAACATTGCCCCTTTACAAGTTCAAGAAAAACAAGGGGCATATCATCAAGCCCCGGAGATAAAATTATCGCCGCTTTAGCGTCCGTTTTCTGACGGAAAGCGGCGATAATTATATCTCCTAATCAGCAAGGTCACGCTATCGCGTGAATCCTTGCATTATCGCCCTTTCCCCCCAACGCCCATCTTCGCATCTCTAATGAGATGCAAAGTGGGCGTTCCGTGCTAAAATAACTGGAGAAATGTCGCTAACCGACATTTCTCCAATTATCAAGCTGCACGCAAACAAGCAGAGCGACAAGCACAGTAGCGATAACCTCTGTTATCGCTACTTTTCTTACGCCTGCTTCAAGACTGACTTAGCCATGATATCCTATGTAAGGTGGCTATCATGGCTAAGTATGTCTTGCCCTATCAGCAAGCTATCGCCAAACCTTGTGCGATTATCTCTGTATTTCCAGCGATAATCGCACAATTGGCAGCTTGCGCTCTGAATTTTATCGCTTTGGAGATAAGCGTTGCTGATAGCACGCTATCTCCGCGATAAAATTCAGAGTTGGCCGGCGATAATTATCCTCGCGCTAAGAGCGATGAGCGATGATTATCACATGGCCTTGATGATATGCCCCCAAGTTTTTAAAGAGAGTGTTGGCAGTCTGAAGTTCCACAGCCAATTATATAGCTCATAAAGAATTATCCATACCGTATCTAAGCGATCTTATAAATATGGCAGGACTTACTTTTTGGCAAGGGATTTGGGCGAAGGATGAGACCAAGTTCACCAAGGATCTAATTATGGATTGCTTGGCCCTCGACCGAAGTAAAAAATTCCTTGGCTAGAGCATATACATATTCTTCTTAAAAGCTGTAAGGTAGACTCTGACATAAAGATAACCCTGGGCGAAGTACTACGCTATGCTCGCGTAGTTTGCGAAGTTTGCGCTACTTCGCACTACGCGAATTGCACGTAGCACAGTGCAAACACGCGTAGCGTAGCGGTCATTTTTGCTTGCTCGCGGTCCTCAACGTCAAGTTGGCGACCGCGAGCAAGCAAAATGACATCCCGGCGAGACTTTTTCCTCGTTCGCGAGATTCTCAACGCGGGGAGGTCAGGTTTCTCATTGCGAGTGGTCGCGTATGCTCGCGACCGCTCGCGATGAGAAACTACCAGTCCGCGTTGAGAAATCTGCCGCTCGAGTAGAAATCTACTCGAGCGGCAGAAAACGACCGCTTGCACTGTGCAAGATGCGGTTTGCACTGATTGCACAGTGCGGACAAGCATCCGGCACTGTGCAATCAGTGCGAACAGCATTTTGCCCAGTGCACTACGCTGTTCGCGTAGCTACGCGTAGCTCGCGTAGTGCGAAGTGCACTTCGCGTAGCTACGCGTAGCGCTACTACGCGAACTACGCCCAGGGTTACATAAAGACCCCTGCGATTATTCAGAACTATAGCGAAAAAGACCTGAGGATAAGATATATTACAGCCAGGGAATGTGAAAGAGAGGCCGAAGTAAGGATAAAACAAAGTGTGATCGCTTACCGTGAGCATCCATCATCGATGGGCACTCAAAGATATTTAACCATGGTGAGAAATACCCAACACAGATTTTATTTAACAAGGTTTAGGCTTGGTACATTGCATTACTTAATAGCATTCCCAAAAATGGAAAAGTGGTGTCATGACCTCCCAAACTGTCCATGTGATGGAAAGTCTGCTCAGTCTACGTTACATTTTATACTCTTTTTAATTTTTATAGGGATATCCGGAAATTGGTTTTAAAACCCCTTTTCTTATCTAATATTTTTTTATTATAAACATGCTTTTAATTTTATATGCTATTTGGAAGATGAAAAAATAATGAATGCTGTCATCCTTTTTATACAAATGGCAATCAAGAGAAGAAAGGACTATACATATCTGGATGCCCTAAGATATGAAAAACCTGATGATTGCAATCAGTAGTGCCATTTTTAGTCTAAATTCATGCTAAGATCTTGCACCTTGCACTTTATGCATCTTTTCTTATGATATAGGCATCTGCTTACCCTGATTTATGTTGACGCTTTGAACCCAATGACTTTATGATATAGGCTATTTTACAATCAAAATAATGTATAAAAGTGTATTTTATTAGGAAGTATCGAATGTTCATGAAATATGATGTTTTTAACTTGAATGATTAATTACCCTCTCTGTTTAGAATGCTTTTATGGATGTATTTTTTACACCGACTAAAGCTGATTTGACTTGAATTGGCATACAACACAAATATGTGCAAATTTTGTTCGCATGGGTTAGATCATTAAACCTATCTGTTGGCTCCTTGCTTTCTTTGTCATCGACTGTGCAAAGTTTTTATCTGCATAACAAGAATATTTTCTTGCTAGCAGTAACCAGACAAGCCAAAAATTATCCTCAAAGTGCAATTCACAATGCTTCCATATTCATGACAAATTTCCTCGGTGGAAAATGTTTGCTGCAGTTGTTGGGGTCTTGTGTTGGGGTACCTTTAACAAACTCAGATTTGGGTGTTAGAGAAGTGACAGTGTGCTCCTTCATAAACTGTGGATGCCTACAACTCTGTGGCCTTCTTTAACTGCCCCATACACATGTTTTTTCATGTAGATTTTCTACATACAGATTACCTCCTTTCTTCCTTGTTCTAATTTTTAGGTCGAGCCTAGCGTTGCAGCACATGCGCTGCTCGCTTTGCGAGGCATGCTGTAGTAGGGTATGTTTTAGAAGTGGTGTGGGCCCGCCCATATTTTTCATTGGCTGGCGTCATCGTCCATGGTAAATGCTGGCTTCCGATTGATTATGAGGCTTATTAGTCCCTCCTTGTTACCGCCCTGTCTCCTTTTGTGACCGCCCATCGGGACTGGATCTTTTACTTGCGGCGTTACACTGTCTCCTTCATTAGTCGGTAAGCACTATATTTTTTTCACAATGGCGACAGCTTGTCTGGTATTTGTATTCAGGGCTTTGGCGCGCTGCTGTAGAGCCTGAGAACCAGGTCGGCAGAGCTGCTGTAGAGCCAGAGATCCAGGTCAGCAGAGCTGCTGTAGAGCCAGAGAACCAGGTCAGCAGAGCTGCTGTAGAGCCAGAGAACCAGGTCAGCAGAGCTGCTGTAGAGCCAGAGAACCAGGTCAGCAGAGCCGTTCTAGAGCCAGAGAACCAGGTCAGCAGAGCTGCTCTAGAGCCAGAGAACCAGGTCAGCAGAGCTGCTGTACAGCCAGAGAACCAGGTCAGCAGAGCTGCTCTAGAGCCAAAGAACCAGGTCAGCAGAGCTGCCCTAGAGCCAGAGAACCAGGTCAGCAGAGCTGCTGTAGAGCCAGAGAACCAGGTCAGCAGAGTCGTTGTAGAGCCTGAGACCCAGGTCAGCAGAGCCACTCTAGAGCCAGAGAACCGGGTCAGCAGAGACGTTCTAGAGCCAGAGAACCGGGTCAACAGAGCCACTCTAGAGCCAGAGAACCGGGTCAGCAGAGCCGCTTTAGAGCCAGAGAACCAGGCCAGCAGAGCCACTCTAGAGCCAGAGAACTAGGTCAGCAAGCTGCTGTAGAGCCTGAGAACCAGGTCAGCAGAGCCGTTGTAGAGCCAGAGAACCAGATCAGCAGAGCTGCTGTAGAGCCAGAGAACCAGGTCAGCAGAGCTGCTGTAGAGCCAGAAAACCAGGTCAGCAGAGTCGCTCTAGAGCCAGAGAACCAGGTTAGCAGAGCTGCTGTAGAGCCAGAGAACCAGGTCAGCAAAGCTGCTGTGGAGCCAGAGAACCAGGTCAGCAGAGCTGCTGTAGAGCCAGAGAACCTGGTCAGCATAGCTTCTCTAGAGCCAGAGAACCAAGTCAGCAGAGCGGCTGTAGACCCTGAGAACCAGGTCAGCAGAACCGTTGTAGAGCCAGAGAACCAGGTCAGCAGAGCTGTTGTAGAGCCAGAGAACCTGGTCAGCAGAGCTGCTCTGGAGCCAGAGAACCAGGCCAGCAGAGCGGCTGTAGAGCCTGAGAACCAGGTCAGCAGAGCCAATGTAGAGCCAGAGAACCAGGTCAGCAGAGCCGCTCTAGAGCCAGGGAACCAGGTAAGCAGGGCCGCTCTAGAGCCAGAGAATCAGGTCAGCAGAGCCGCTCTAGAGCCAGAGAACCAAGCCAGCAGAGCCACTCTAGAGCCAGAGAACCAGGTCAGCAAGCTGCTGTAGAGCCTGAGAACCAGGTCAGCAGAGCCTTGTAGAGCCAGAGAACCAGGTCAGCAGAGCCACTCTAGAGCCAGAGAACCAGGCCAGCAGAGCCGCTCTAGAGCCAGAGAACCAGGTCAGCAAGCTGCTGTAGAGCTGGAGAACCAGGTCAGCAGAGCCGTTGTAGAGCCAGAGAACCAGGTCAGCAGAGCTGCTGTAGAGCCAGAGAACCAGGTCAGCAGAGCCGCTATAGAGCCTGAGAACCAGGTCAGCAGAGCTGCTGTAGAGCCAGAGAACCAGGTCAGCAGAGCTGCTGTAGAGCCAGAGAACCAGGTCAGCAAAGCTGCTCTAGAGCCAGAGAACCAGGTCAGCAGAGTGGCTGTAGAGCCTGAGTACCAGGTCAGCAGAGCCGCTGTAGAGCCAGAGAACCCGGTAGGCAGAGCTGTTGTAGAGCCAGAGAACCAGGTCAGCAGAGCTGCTCTAGAGCCAGAGAACCAGGCCAGCAGAGCGGCTGTAGAGCCTGAGAACCAGGTCAGCAGAGCCGTTGTAGAGCCAGCGAACCAGGTCAGCAGAGCCGCTCTAGAGCCAGAGAACCAGGTCAGCAGAGCTGCTGTAGAGCCAGAGATACAGGTCAGCAGAGCTGCTGTAGAGCCAGAGAACCAGGTCAGCAGAGCTGCTGTAGAGCCAGAGAACCAGGTCAGCAGAGCTGCTCTAGAGCCAGAGAACCAAGTCAGCAGAGCGACTGTAGACCCTGAGAACCAGGTCAGCAGAGCCGTTGTAGAGCCAGAGAACCAGGTCAGCAGAGCTGTTGTAGAGCCAGAGAACCTGGTCAGCAGAGCTGCTCTAGAGCCAGAGAACCAGGCCAGCAGAGCGGCTGGAGAGCCTGAGAACCAGGTCAGCAGAGCCATTGTAGAGCCAGAGAACCACATCAGCAGAGTCGCTCTAGAGCCAGAGAACTAGGTCAGCAGAGCCGCTCTAGAGCCAGAGAACCAGGTCAGCAAAGCCGCTCTAGAGCCAGGGAACCAGGTAAGCAGAGCCGCTCTAAAGCCTGAGAACCAGGTCAGCAGAGCCGCTCTAGAGCCAGAGAACCAGACCAGCAGAGCCACTCTAGAGCCAGAGAACCAGGTCAGCAAGCTGCTGTAGAGCCTGAGAACCAGGTCAGCAGAGCCGTTGTAGAGCCAGAGAACCAGGTCAGCAGAGCCACTCTAGAGCCAGAGAACCAGGCCAGCAGAGCCACTCTAGAGCCAGATAACCAGGTCATCAAGCTGCTGTAGAGCCTGAGAACCAAGTCAGCAGAGCCGATGTAGAGCCAGAGAACCAGGTCAGCAGAGCTGCTGTAGAGCCAGAGAACCAAGTCAGCAGAGCCGCTCTAGAGCCTGATAACCAGGTCAGCAGAGCTGCTGTAGAGCCAGAGAACCAGGTCAGCAGAGCTGCTGTAGAGCCAGAGAACCAGGTCAGCAAAGCTGCTCTAGAGCCAGAGAACCAGGTCAGCAGAGCAGTTGTAGAGCCTGAGACCCAGGTCAGCAGAGCTGCTGTAGAGCCATAGAACCAGGTCAGCAGAGCTGCTGTAGAGCCAGAGAACCAGGTCAGCAGAGCTGTTGTAGTGCCAGAGAACCAGGTCAGCAGAGCTGCTCTAGAGCCAGAGAACCAGGTCAGCAGAGCAGCTGTAGAGCCTGAGAACCAGGTCAGCAGAGCCGTTGTAGAGCCAGAGAACCAGGTCAGCAGAGCTGTTGTAGAGCCAGAAAACCAGGTCAGCAGAGCAGCTCTAGAGCCTGAGAACCAGGTCAGCAGAGCTGCTGTAGAGCCAGAGAACCAGGTCAGCAGAGCTGCTGTAGAGCCAGAGAACCAGGTCAGCAGAGCTGCTCTAGAGCCAGAGAACCAGGTCAGCAGATCGGCTGTAGAGCCTGAGAACCAGGTCAGCAGAGCCGTTGTAGAGCCAGAGAACCAGGTCAGCAGAGCAGGTGTAGAGCCTGAGAACCAGTTCAGCAGAGCCGTTGTAGAGCCAGAGAACCAGGCCAGCAGAGCCGCTCTAGAGCCAGAGAACCAGGTCATCAGAGCCGCTCTAGATCCAGAGAACCAGGTCAGCAGAGCTGCTCTAGAGCCAGAGAACCAGGTCAGCAGAGCTGCTCTAGAGCCAGAGAACCAGGCCAGCAGAGCCACTCTAGAGGCAGAGAACCAGGTCAGCAAGCTGCTGTAGAGCCAGAGAACCAGGTCAGCGGAGCTGCTGTAGAGCCAGAGAAACCAGGTCAGCAGAGCTTCTGCAGAGCCAGAAAACAAAGTCAGCAGATCTAGAGCCTGAGAACCATGTCAGCAGAGTCGCTGTAGAGCCAGAGAACCAGGTCAGAAGAGCCGCTCTAGAGCCCGAGAACCAGGTCAGCAGAGCTGCTCTAAAGCCAGAAAACCAGGTCAGCAGAGCTGCTCTAGAGTCAGAGAACCAGGTCAGCAGAGCTGCTCTAGAGCCAGACAACCAGGTCAGCAGAGCTGCTGTAGAGCCAGAGAACCAGGTCAGCAGAGCCATTGTAGAGCCAGAGAACCAGGTCAGCAGAGCTGCTCTAGAGCCAGAGAACCAGGTCAGCAGAGTTGCTCTAGAGCCAGAGAACCAAGTCAGTGGAGCTGCTGTAGAGCCAGAGAACTAGGTCAGCAGAGCCGCTCTAGAGCCAGAGAACCAGGTCAGCAGAGCTGCTGTAGAGCCAGAGAACCAGGTCAGCAGAGCTGCTGTAGAGCCAAAGAACCAGGTCAGCAGAGCTGCTCTAGAGCCAGAGAACCAGGTCAGCAGAGCTGTTGTAGAGCTAGAGAACTAGGTCAGCAGAGCTGCTGTAGAGCCAGAGTACCAGGTCAGCAGAGCTGTTGTAGAGCCTGAGACCCAGGTCAGAACAGGTGCTGCAGGGACTGGAGAGGTACAAACGTAATCAGACACAGAAGAGGTGCAGTGATGCAGCATAATATGGCACATTCTGTTACAATATTTTGCTATTTTGTCATTTTACAACACAGTAGTACTGTCTGGGCAAACGTTTCTCCTCATTAGCAGCACTCTAACTCCCGAATACAGCCGTCCGCAACGGAATGGTGACAGTTAATCTTTGCAAAGCGTCTGTCCCCCGGGGACCACGGCTGATGCTTTTTAAAGCCTCTTTTGATCCATCTGAGCTAGAATCAATGTTTGCAACTGATACAGAAGATCTGAATCATGCGGCAAGTGTGGAAAATATGTAAATACTCCGAGAACGCGGCGGCCACAATATTGCATTATTCCAGTGGTCCTGCCTATGAGCAAAGACTTAGTGTAATGGCTTTGATCTACTGACTGTGTTGTAAATCCATGGAACTGTCTCCCAGAAGAATATTTGGGTAAAAAAATAACCTTGAAGTACTGATTCTGTGGTACTGATAAAGTAAGGGTAAAAGTGGAGGCCATGCAAGGTCACTGAAGTCAGGAAGGAATGGGCAGTTCTGGACAGCATTGTCATTCTCCAGGTAGGAATTCCCATGCAGGGCAGCGCCAAGTAGCTGGGATGAAACAAGCATTTGCAATGCAATAGGTCTCTCATTTACGCGAGTTGAAGCTATTGGCATTGTAAATGACAATGTCTTTATTTATGTTTTAAAAACCAAAACATAAATAAAGGCATTGTCATTTACAATGCCAATAGCTCAAACTTGCGTAAATGCGAGTCCTATTGCATTGCAAATGCTTGTTCTGAGTTTTCCCCGGTATTGTATGAGGCGTCAACCTTCTCTGCACAAGTGACACGTCATGTGCTTAATCTCATTAACTGCGTATTGTCGAAGAGACTCGTCATTTCCAGTCCTTCTCTTTCAGCTGCAAAATCAGTGCATTCTGGACATTGTACTTCTGGTTTACTGCAATTTAATCAATTGGCCAAACACACCTTAAAATATTGATTTTAAAATGAAAGCCCAGCATTGGAAAAAAATATGTTTCAGTGACATGGGATTAGCTGTTAAGGCAACATGTTTGACAATTTGAGTCAGTCCTGGCTTTCTGCACATGGCATTCTGGGTTTTGCAGTTTTGCATATAACATTGTTAGCAAGCGCTCAAAAATTCCAGCATGCAAAGTGTTGTTGCCAAAAAAGCCTTGCAGGCATAGTCACACATGATAATATGGAATCGCTTTGCAGCTATGCATCAACACACAGTGACATATCAAAGGGTCTCCCTATTCATGGTATAAAACCAATCATCTTATCTCGAGTGGCTGTTGTTTAAGAACACACTGATTGAGCAAGGCTAAAAATACAACTTTATTATAAGCTAGAATTTACTTCATGTTACAAAGTTTTTTTATTGGCATTTAAAATGATCATAAGATAGTTCAAGGATGCATAGACCTCGTGACATACAGGATAGACAATACAGTACCATAGAATTCATTGTGTTACAAACCATAGATCATATTAAGAATACAAGCATAGCACGTTACACCCCAATTTAGTATATCAAAGATGGTGAAAGTTATGTACAAGCATCAAAGTCACATAAGAGTAGATAATTGGTATTAATGCCTAGAAGCATGTTATTGATAGACAATGTAGTAGTCCAAAATTATAAACAAAACATTTCCTATACCAATATGGAATAACGATTCTGTAACTTTGATAGTTTCCTTTACAAGATCTATGCATAGTTGAATGAGGAAAAAGGCTGAATTCATATACCAGGGTGGCTTCATATAGTAAGATGTACGCAAGGTGTAGCAACCAACTGTGTAAGCCCCCCAACCATTGGTGAGGTTTTTATTTTGTTTCTATGCTAAGATATTTCGACATACAGAAAAAGGACGAGGATACTTCAAAGAAGGAGCTTTCAAAAATACTTAGTAAGGACTAAAAGGGTCAGGAACATCCCTGCTATGTTGGTACCACAGACCCAAATGGCATTTGAACTCATTTAAGCACTGGACCTAAAAAGAGTTGAGCAGACACTGCCCTTACATTTAGCACCATGGTTGCGCCACCGGAAATTGTTAGTCCAAAGCTTAAAAATAGCAAATAACGCACACAAAACAGCCATTAATGCTAGTTGGACACAGTGGCGTGGCTAGTCTTACTGCCACCCAAGGTGGCCCCTAAGTTTGCCACCCGGGTGCAGGTAAGAGTGGGGGGTTAACGGGCGGCTTGTTCTCAGTGTCGGGGTATGGTGGTAGTTGACAGACAAGACTCCAGCTGCTCCCCAAAACACTGCTGCCCGGGATCAACCCCCCAAGCTATGCCACTGGTTGGAAAGCAATAAACATCATGAATGGAACGTCTAAGCTATTCTGAACCACTGGCTATTATCTGAGCACATTCCATACCATTCTCATTTTAGCCTATTTGTGACATTAGAGGAAAGTACAGCTCCAAAAGGGGAAGTCCAACTGGCACTGCTGTACCACACCACCCTGAACAGGAAAAAAACAATCTGTAGGCAGTGGTTGGCATTGCTGTGCTTCATCGGTGAGGTTTAACTTGATTCTCTTCACATATGGGATAGGCCAATGCGTAATTTCTAAGCAAGAATAGTTTAATCTAAACCCCATAATTGGCCTATGAGTGTCACGCTTAATCGCAGTTTTTCTTTCGTTTGTAGTGGATGTGGTTTGAGCAGACAATGTCTCATGGAACTCTGAAGGCATAGTTGTGGCTCAACTGTATGCTCTACTCTAACAACTTTCCCTTTTCGGAACAGTAGGGGTAATAGATTCACCTAGTTTCTTGAATGCCTTTTATGCCAGGGCATGCGTACCTCACATACATTTTTAGGTCGAGCATTCAAAACCTCTTGTATATACTTTAGTATATACTTATATGTCTATGTACTTTGTGGGTTCTGGACATCAGCCCTAGGACGTGTCTGCTTCCGCTTAGGGACTTTTTTCTGTTCAACTGCCTCTATTTAACTCTCTTGATAGAAAACGACCAGTAGAGGTCAGTAAAATACCAGAATTGCTTTCTGCTTGTTCAACTGCCTCTATTTAACTGTCTCGATAGAAAACGACCAGTAGAGGTCAGTAAAATACCAGAATTGCTTTCTGCTGAGGGACTTTCTTTTTAAATTTTTCTGGCAACTGCCTCTATTTAACTTTCTTGATAGAAAACGACCAGCAGAGGTCAGTAAAATACCAGAATCACTTTAGCATTCTCTAGATTCTAGTCCATAGAAATTGTCTTCCACAAGCACCTGTAGACAATAATATTTTTTCAAATCTTGTATTTTCAATGATATGACCACCGAAGGCCCTGATTTTATATTAAAAACAGAGCTTCGGACTATACCATTTCCCGCTGAAAGGCAATATTTCTCTCCATGTGTTCCCATACCTGATGTGTCACGCAGTTTGGTGCTACTTTCCCTCCATATTAAAGAACAGTAGATGTTTCAGCACCCAGGCTAATGTGCTGCATAGCTAAATACATATAAGGTCCCAAAGGCGAGACCGATTGCATTGCAAATGCTTGTTCATATAGACGATCAGTCACTCAAAATGGGCGTAAAGCTCACAAACTTTATGAGAATTAAATGTCAGACAATTTAGCCCACCCTGAGTCAGGAAATATCTTGAAAGCTAAAAAGGGAAAGATTGAAATTTTCCACCTACCCTGAATCATTTTGGTTACTTTCGTGGTAGGATTTATTTGCCCCAGTCCTTCTATTATACAACATAACTGGAATTACGCGATTTTGCGGACGCACCAATTTTTGCACATTTCTGGATTTGCTGCATTCGCCACACAAACCATAATCTTCTGCATAATCAGATTTCACGAAAAAATTGTTTATAGCTGAAATGGATCAAAATGACTAAAAACGCAGCAGCACGTTTTGCTGCACAGTGGAAGGCTTTTCGCAAAGTTTGACTGGTCACCTTTCTGTCGCTTATTTCTGTGTTAGTGAAGTACTAATGAGGTGAAACATTTGCCCAGAAAGTGCTAACCTGAATAAAAGATAGTCAAAATAATGAGTTAACACTAACACAAAATGTGCTGCAAATTTGCCTTTTCTTGACACATAATTTATTTAACCATGCCACATAATTTAGTCTTTCCCTCCTACATATTTCCAGTGGCCCTTAATAGAATAAATTCCTTAGATATGACCCTGTGGGGGCATTTGCAGCCATACTTTAACTCTCCTTTTAGCTCTTGCTGTAGGCGCTGCAGCAGATCCTTCTACTCTCTCCATTGAAACAAACTTCCCTGTATAATTCACGTCTTTCACCTTCTAACAAATGAAAACAAACAAGAAGGAATCACGTTGGTAATTAAGGGAAGTGTTTCCCTGAATCATCCTTGAATTGCTATCCCCTGAATCTGCCATGTCACCCGTCTCCCGGCTGCCTTTGTTCTTAGCTCCCTGCACTCTCTATCACATCCATTCATCTGCTTTAGCTCCGGTGTTTCCATTAACTTCTGTTGAACTCAGACAATAAAGCCTCAGACCTAATTTCACTCATTTACCCATCAGGAAGGCAGAAAAAAGCTTGCTTTTATCTGATGGATGAAGGGCACGACTGCCTGATTTCCTTCAGTGTACCCACCACTGTGTGTTGAAAGGCCTTTTAGATACACTGGAAACAAGAACTGGCAACGCCAACAGGTCTTGTGTTGGCCGCCAGACTTTTGGTTTTGGCATTTCTTGTTTTGTTCTGTCATAGTTTGTGCAAAAACCTATTGCTGGAGGAGCAGCCATGCCATGAATCGGAAAAAATCATAGGCTAAAGCCAAAAGTATTTTTTGATTAAAAAAAAACACACACATTACCTTAGTAGTCCCTGATGCTGAAGGGCACTACTTTGTGTGTGGATGTGTTACTTATGAAAACTGTACCTTGCTGATTTGCACTAATCAGGGAAAACACTGGTCCTGGGTTCCTTGTGTTCTGTGTCAGGACCTGGCCTGGCAGTGCGGGCTGGACTGTACCCATTGGTGCAGGGCCGAGACTGATTTGCATACGGCTGGGTCCAAACTGAGTTGGCAGTTGTGAAGAATAATGATGGACTGGGATGCGGCCCGAGTAATCACCAGTGAATGAGACAAATCCAAGCCTTTCATCCATCACTTTTTTGTAAGCTTCCTTATGAAAGGGCAGCATGCTTTAACTCACAGTGAAATCAGCCAGTGCCTGAAGTGTGCTAACCCAGTGCTCAATTATGCATGCTGCAGTGGCTGGAAAAGAAATATGAATGACACAACAACTGACTATCTTATGTAAATAACTGTAGACAAATAAAAGGTCTTGGCTAACACCAGACCTATAACATCCTATTGGTTTGTCAGTGGCTGCTAGCCTCTTTCTTTAGCTAATGTTTTTTGATAATACTTTTGTAAAACCTTCTTACAAACACACACAGAGACTTGCACAGACAGACAGACGGAGGCTTGCACAGGCAGACAGACAGGCTTGTATAGATAGACAGACAGAGGCATAGCAGTCAGACAGACTGAGAGGCTTGCACAGACAGAGGCTTTCACAGTCAGTCAGACAGAGAGGCTTGCACAGATAGAACCACAGAGAGGCTTTGACAATAAGACATAGAGGCTTGAACAGACAGACAGAGTGGTTTGCACAGACAGACAGACAGGCTTGCACAGACAGAGAGACTTGTACAGACAGACAGAAAGAGAGGCTTGCACAGGCAGACAGAAAGAGAGACTTAGCAGACGGACTGAGGCTTGCACCGAGAGACATGCAGTGCGGCTTGCACAGACTTTCAGAGAGGAATGCACAGACAGAGAGCAGGGCCGGACTGGGAACCAAGACCGGCCCTGGCAAGTGCTCGGTTGCCCCCCTTCCCCGGGGTTGGGGGTGCGGCCGAGCTGTTTGCCAGGGCCGGTTTCTGCCGATTTCGTTACAGCAGCTGATATTGCAGCTATGCTGCAAAAACGGCCCTGTAACAAAATCGGCCCCCCAGGGGCCCAAAACCGGCCCCCAACCCTGGCGGCCTACCGGGGAAATGCCCAGTGCCCGCCACAGCCAGTCCGGCCCTGACAGACAGGCTTGCACAGACAGACAAACAGAGAAGCTTGTACAGACAGACAGGCTTGCACAGCCCAACAGACAAACAGACAGAGACGCTTGCATAGACAGGCAGGCTCACACACACAGACAGAGAGGCTTAGACAGTCAGAAAGGCTTGCACAGACAGACATAGAGGCTTAGACAGTCAGAAAGGCTTGCACAGACAGACAGACTGACAGACAGAGAGAGGCTTGCACAGACAGACATGTTTGCATAGACAGAAGCTTGCACAGACAGACAGACAGAGGCTTGCACAGACAGGCAGAGACTTGCACAGAAAGAGAGGCTTACACAGACAGACAGACAGAGGCTTGCACAGACAGACAGACATAATTGCAAAAATAGATAGCATTGAAAATATTGATAGACGGATAGGGTTGCAAAGGTAGATGGACAGCCAGACAGAGTTGCAAAGGGAGCTGGCTAGATAGATAGATAGATAGATAGATAGATAGATAGATAGATAGATAGATAGATAGAACAAGCAGGGAATAAGTGGCCGAGAAAAAATGTGTAATATATTAGTTAAATATCTATATGAGCAGGACATGCAAGAGCACTAAAAGCCCACTAGAAAACCATACAAGCTGGACATGCAGACTAAATTGGATACAAATATAACTACATAGAAGAGTACTGAAAGCGAACTAGAAAGTCATAGAAACAGGACACATGGACTAAATTGGTTTAAAAATATAACTGTTGCCCTCAAGTAAAAAACATACCAAAATTACGGTTAGAAATGCGCTTCATTGCGAACATGCTAATAAAATGACAACTTCATGAAAACAGTTTCAATTGGAATTTGGTATCCTGAGAAATAGAAACAGTCAGAAGAGAAAAAAGGCTACTCCAAAAGGAATTTGCAACACCATTAGCAAGAAAAAGGAACTGATAAAGCTGGAATGTGCCCTGTGCTCCACATGAAAGAGCTGGTAGAAAAGTCATGCTATCATGTCAGACTCTAAACACAAAGGCAACTTCGGCGCAATAAAGTAAAAACAAAAACACTGGCACTGAAGACCTTGTGTGCGAATGTGCTCCTTACGAAAGAGCAAAATGCAGTCACCTGAAGTGAAATTACCCAGAGGCTGAAGTGGGCGCACTCCCTGCCCCATGCTGTCGTGGGTGGAATGTGAATGACACACCAGCAGACCAATGGAGGAAGACAGCTGACTGAAAGCCCCTTTAAATAAGTTATATATATATATGTATATATATATATATATATATATTACCTACTGGCGGTCGCCAGTAGATAGTTATAGTTAGGACCTAGTTTCCAAAGGACAAGCGTTTTTTGTTTTCCCAATAACTTTGGCGCCGGTTGACAAATCTTCGCGAAATTTTCAAAACTAGTGATCAGCTCCGGTCAGCTCCTGTCTTGAAAGTTTCGGGGTGATTCGCCAAGCGGGGGCCGAGAAAAAAGGGGGGTCCCAAAACGCATTTTCCCCATGTTATTTTCCATAGGAAACTTTAGACAAAGCTACAGCACGAACTGCTGAACAGAATTACACCAAATTTGGCAAAAAGGTAGGTCTTGGTTCAGAAAGAGTCCTTTTTGTTAAATGGTGTAAATCCGTTCAGTAGTTTTTGAAATATCAAAGGAAAAAGAAATATCGATATCTGGGCGGAGCATAACCACACGTCATCGTGAAATCTGATTGGCTGTCAGCACTTCATCCAGGAAATGCTGGCAGCCATCTTGGGACTAGGTTGAACCAGAGTCATAAGAAAACAGTTAAACAAAGATGAAAAACAAGAAAAGGGGGCAGGGTAGGAACACCCTGACCCCCTAGGCCTGCTCAGGGGTCCCACAAGTACCCCCAGCCCAAAAACATTTTAAGAAACGTCCGAATTCCGCTGCGTGCGCGAATCCGGAATACAAAATAAAAAACAAGCATTGGCATCGCCAATAGGTCTCGCCGTTGGGACCTTATAAGTGTTTAGCCAGAAATATTGGCAATGTTTCTAAGGTATGTTGTAGAGAGACAGAGACTGACTGAGAGAGAGACTGACTGACTGAGAGAGAGACTGACTGACAGAGAGAGACTGACTGACAGAGAGAGACTGACTGACTGACAGAGAGAGAGAGAGACTGACAGAGAGAGAGAGACTGACAGAGAGAGAGAGACTGACTGAGAGAGAGACTGAACAACAGAAAGAGACTGACTGACTGAGAGACTGACTGACTGAGAGAGAGACTGGCAGAAAGAGAGAGACTGACAGAGAGAGAGACTGACTGAGAGAGAGACTGACTGACTGGAGAGAGAGACTGACTGACTGAGAGAGAGACTGACAGAGAGAGAGAGACTGACAGACAGAGAGAGACTGACTGACAGAGAGAGAGAGAGATACTGACTGACTGAGGTAGAGAGAGACTGACTGAGAGAGAATGACTGACAGAGAGACTGACTGACTGAGAGAAAGAGATTGAGAGAGATAGAGACTAAGAGAGAGAGAGACTGACTGAGAGAGAGAGACTGACTGAGAGAGAGAGAGACTGAGAGAGAGAGACTGACAGAGAGAGAGACTGACTGAGAGAGAGACTGACTGAGAGAGAGAGAGACTGACTAAGAGAGAGAGACTGAGAGAGAGAGAGACTGACTGAGAGAGAGACTGACAGACTGAGAGAGAGAGACTGACTGAGAGAGAGAGAGACTGATTGAGAGAGAGAGACTGACCGAGAGAGAGACTGACCGAGAGAGAGAGACTGACTGGAGAGAGTGACTGACAGAGAGAGACTGACTCAGTGAATGACTGAGAGAGACTGACTGAGAGAGACTGACTGACTGACAGAGAGACTGACTGACAGAGAGACTGACTGACAGAGAGAGACTGACTAGAGAGAGACTGACTGACTGAGAGAGAGACTGACTGAGAGAGAGACTGACTGAATGAGAGACTGACTGACTGAGAGACTGACTGACAGAGAGAGACTGACTGACTGAGAGAGACTGACTGACTGAGAGAGACTGACTAAGAGAGAGACTGACTGACAGAGAGACTGACTGAACGAGAGAGAGACTGACTGACAGAGAGAGAGACTGACAGAGAGAGAGAGAGACTGACAGAGAGAGAGAGAGACTGACTGAGAGAGAGAGACTGACTGAGAGAGAGAGACTGAACAACAGAGGGAGATTGACTGACTGAGAGACTGACTGACTGAGAGAGACTGACAGAGAGAGAGAGACTGACAGAGAGAGAGAGACTGACTGAGAGACAGACTGACTGACTGACTGAGAGAGACTGACTGACTTGGGAGAGAGACTGACTGACTGAGAGAGAGACTGACAGAGAGAGAGACTGACAGAGAGAGAGATACTGACAGGCAGAGAGATACTGACTGACTGAGGTAGAGAGAGACTGACTGAGAGAGAGAGACTGAGAGAGAGAGAGACTGACTGAGAGAGAGAGACTGACTGAGAGAGAGAGATGACTGAGAGAGAGACTGACAGAGAGAGAGACTGACTGACTGAGAGAGAGAGACTGACTGAGAGAAAGAGACTGATTGAGAGAGAGAGACTAAGAGAGAGAGACTGACTGACTGAGAGAGAGAGACTGATTGATTGAGAGAGAGAGACTGACAGAGAGAGACTACAGATTGAGAGAGAGACTGACTGAGACTGACTGAGAGAGAGACTGACTGAGAGAGTGACTGACTGAGAGAGATGACTGACTGAGAGAGACTGACTGACTGACAGAGAGACTGACTGACAGAGAGACTGACTGACAGAGAGACTGACTGACTGAGAGAGACTGACTGACTGAGACTGACAGAGAGAGAGAGAGAGACACTGACTGACAGAGAGAGAGAGAGAGACTGACTGACTGTGAGAGAGACTGACTGACGAGAGAGAGACTGACTGACTGAGAGAGAGACTGACTGACTGAGAGAGAGAGACTGACTGACTGGAGAGACTGACTGACTAGAGAGACTGACTGACAGAGAGACTGACTGAGAGACTGACTGAGAGACTGACTGAGAGACTGACTGACTGAGAGAGAGACTGACTAAGAGAGAGACTGACTGAGAGAGAGACTGACTGACTAAGAGAGACTGACTGACTGAGAGAGAGACTGATTGGGAGAGACTGACTGACTGAGAGAGACTGACTGACTGAGAGACTGACTCAGAGAGACTGACTGACTCAGAGAGACTGCCTGACTCAGAGAGAGAGACTGACTCAGAGAGGGAGACTGACTCAGAGAGAGAGACTGACAGAGAGAGACTGACTGACTGAGAGAGAGACTGACTGACTGAGAGAGAGACTGACTGAGAGAGAGACTGACTGGGAGAGAGACTGACTGGGAGACAGAGAGAGAGACACTGACAGAGAGAGACTGACTGACTGAGAGAGAGACTGACTGAGAGAGAGACTGAGTGACTGGTAGAGAGACTGACTGACTCGAGAGAGACTGACTGACAGAGAGAGAGACTGACAGATCGAGACTGACTGAGAGAGAGACTGACTGACTAAGAGAGAGACTGACTGACTAAGAGAGAGACTGACTAACAGAGAGACTGACTGACTGAGAGAGAGACTGACTGGAGAGACTGACTGACTAGAGAGACTGACTGACTTAGAGAGAGACTGACTGACTAAGAGAGAATGACTAAGTGAGAGAGACTGACTGACTGAGAGAGACTGACTGAGAGAGACTGACTGACTGAGAGAGAGACTGACTGACTGAGAGAGATGACTGACGAGAGAGAGACTGACTGACAGAGAGAGACTGACTGAGAGAGAGACTGACAGACAGAGACTGACTGACTGGAGAGAGACTGACTGACTGAGAGAGAGACTGACTGACACAGAGAGAGACTGACTGACTGAGAGAGACTGACTGACAGAGAGCTGACTGACAGAGAGAGACTGACTGAGAGAGAGACTGACTGAGAGAGAGACTGACTGACTGAGAGAGACTGACTGAGAGACTGACTGAATGAGAGAGAGACTGACTGACAGAGAGAGACTGACTGAGAGAGACTGACTGGGAGAGAGAGACTGACTGAGAGAGAGAGACTGACTAAGAGAGAGACTGACTGACTGAGAGAGACTGACTGACGAGAGAGACTGACTGACTGACAGAGAGAGACTGACTGAATGACAGAGAGAGAGACTGACTGACTGAGAGACTGACTGACGAGAGAGAGACTGACTGACTGAGAGAGAGACTGACTGAGAGAGAGACTGACTGACTGACTGAGAGAGACTGAGAGACACTGACTGACTGACAGAGAGAGAGACTGACTGACTGACAGACTGACTGACTGACAGAGAGAGAGACTGACTGACTGACAGAGAGAGAGAGAGCCTGACTGACTAGAGACTGACTGAGCAGAGAGAGAGACTGACTGAGCTAGAGACTGACAGAGAGAGAGACTGACTGACTGAGACTGACGAGAGAGAGACTGACTGACTGAGAGAGAGACTGACTGACAGAGAGAGAGACTGACTGACTGAGAGAGAGACTGACAGACAGAGAGAGACTGACTGACAGAGAGACTGACTGACTGAGAGAGACTGACTGACTGAGAGAGATGACTGACTGACGAGAGAGACTGACTGACAGAGACTGACTGAGAGAGAGACTGACTGACGGAGAGAGACTGACTGACTGAGAGAGACTGACTGACTAAGAGAGAGACTGACTGAATGAGAGAGAGACTGACTGAATGAGAGAGAGAGACTGACTGACTGAGAGAGACTGACTGACTGAGAGAGACTGACTGACTCAGAGAGACTGACTGACTCAGAGAGAGTGACTGAGAGAGACTGACTGACTAGAGAGAGACTGACTGACAGAGAGAGAGACTGACTGACTGAGAGAGACTGACTGACTGAGAGAGACTGACTGTCTGAGAGAGACTGACTGACTCAGAGAGACTGACTGGAGAGAGACTGACTGACTGAGAGAGACTGACTGACTGACAGAGAGAGAGCGTGACTGAGAGAGAGACTGACTGACAGAGAGAGAGACTGACTGACTGAGAGAGAGAATGACTGACAGAAGGACTGACTGAGAGAGACTGACTGAGAGAGAGACTGACTGACTGAGAGAGACTGACTGACTGAGAGAGAGACTGACTGACTGAGAGAGAGACTGACTGACTGAGAAAGACTGACTGAGAGAGACTGACTGACTGAGAGAGACTGACTGAGAGAGACTGACTGACTGACAGAGAGAAAGACTGACAGAGAGAGAGACTGACTGACAGAGAGAGAGACTGACTTAGAGAGACTGACTGACTGAGAGAGACTGACTGACAGAGAGTGACTGACAGAGAGAGAGACTGACTGACAGACTGACTGAATGAGAGAGAGACTGACTGAATGAGAGAGAGAGACTGACTGAATGAGAGAGAGAGACTGACTGAATGAGAGAGAGACTGACAGAGAGAGAGACTGACTGACTGAGAGAGACTGACTGACTGAGAGAGACTGACTGACTCAGAGAGACTGACTAAGAGAGACTGACTGACTGAGAGAAACTGACTGACTGAGAGAGACTGACTGACTCAGAGAGACTGACTGAGAGAGACTGACTGACTGAGAGAGACTGACTGAGAGAGACTGACTGACTGACAGAGAGAAAGACTGACAGAGAGAGAGACTGACTGACAGAGAGAGAGACTGACTTAGAGAGACTGACTGACTGAAGAGAGACTGACTGACAGAGAGACTGACTGACAGAGAGACTGACTGAGAGAGACTGACTGACTGAGAGAGACTGACTGACTAAGAGAGAGACTGACTGAATGAGAGAGAGACT
Source organism: Calotriton arnoldi (assembly GCA_963921515.1). Lineage (NCBI taxonomy): Eukaryota > Metazoa > Chordata > Amphibia > Caudata > Salamandridae > Calotriton > Calotriton arnoldi. The sequence continues at coordinate 83,127 of CAWUFW010021175.1, forward strand.
GACTGAATGAGAGAGAGACTGACTGAGAGAGAGAGACTGACTGACTGAGAGAGACTGACTGACTGAGAGAGACTGACTGACTCAGAGAGACTGACTGAGAGAGAGACTGACTGACTGAGAGAGAGACTGACTGACAGAGAGAGACTGACTGAGACAGAGAGAGACTGACTGACTGAGAGAGACTGACTGACTGAGAGAGAGACTGACTGACTGAGAGAGTCTGACTGACTGAGAGAGACTGACTGACTAAGAGAGAGACTGACTGACTGAGAGACTGACTGACTGAGAGAGAGACTGACTGACTGACAGAGAGAGACTGACTGACTGAGAGAGACTGACTGACTGAGAGAGACTGACTGACTGAGAGAGACTGACTGACTCAGAGAGACTGACTGAGAGAGACTGACTGACTGAGAGAGACTGACTGACTGAGAGAGAGGACTGACAGAGAGAGAGACTGACTGACAGAGAGAGAGACTGACTGACTGAGAGAGAGACTGACTGACAGAGAGAGACTGACTGAGAGAGACTGACTGAGAGAGAGACTGACTGACTGAGAGAGACTGACTGACTAGAGAGAGACTGACTGACTGAGAGAGACTGACTGACTCAGAGAGACTGACTGAGAGAGACTGACTGACTGAGAGAGACTGACTGACTGACTGAGAGAGACTGACTGACTGACAGAGAGAAAGACTGACAGAGAGAGAGACTGACTGACAGAGAGAGAGACTGACTGAGAGAGACTGACTGACTGAGAGAGAGACTGACTGACAGAGAGACTGACTGACGAGAGAGACTGACTGAGAGAGAGACTGACTGACTGAGAGAGACTGACTGACTAAGAGAGAGACTGACTGAATGAGAGAGAGACTGACTGACTGAGAGAGAGACTGACTGACTGAGAGAGACTGACTGACTGAGAGAGACTGACTGACTCAGAGAGACTGACTGATGAGAGACTGACTGACTGAGAGAGACTGACTGACTGAGAGAGACTGACTGAGAGAGAGACTGACTGACTGAGAGAGAGACTGACTGACTGACAGAGAGAACTGACTGACTGAGAGAGACTGACTGACTCAGAGAGAGACTGACTGAGAGAGACTGACTGACTGAGAGAGACTGACTGACTGACTGAGAGAGACTGACTGACTGAGAGAGAGAGACTGACTGAGAGAGAGACTGACTGACAGAGAGAGACTGACTGACAGAGAGAGACTGACTGACAGAAAGAGACTGACTGACAGAGAGAGACTGACTGACTGAGAGAGAGACTGACTGACTGACAGAGAGAGACTGACTGACTGACAGAGAGAGACTGACTGACAGAGAGAGAGAGACTGACTGACTGAGAGAGAGACTGACTGACAGAGAGAGACTGACTGACTGAGAGAGACTGACTGAGAGAGAGAGACTGACTGACTGAGAGAGAGACTGACTGACTGAGAGAGAGACTGACTGACAGAGAGAGACTGACTGACAGAGAGACTGAGAGAGAGACTGACTAGAGAGAGACTGACTGAGAGAGAGACTGACTGACTGAGAGAGAGACTGACTGACAGAGAGAGAGACTGACTGAGAGAGAGAGACTGACTAGAGAGAGAGACTGACTGACAGAGAGAGAGACTGACTGAGAGAGAGAGTGACTGACATGACAGAGAGAGAGACTGACTGACAGAGAGAGAGACTGACTGAGCTGAGAGAGAGACTGACTGACTGAGAGAGACTGACTGACGAGAGAGACTGACTTACAGAGAGAGACTGACTGACTGAGAGAGACTGACTGACTGAGAGAGAGACTGACTGACTGAGAGAGAGACTGACTGACAGAGAGAGAGACTGACTGACCGAGAGAGTGACTGACTGACCGAGAGAGTGACTGACTGACTGACAGAGAGACTGACTGACTGAGAGAGAGACTGACTGACTGAGAGAGAGACTGACTGACTGAGAGAGAGACTGACTGACAGAGAGAGAGACTGACTGACAGAGAGACTGACTGAGAGAGACTGACTGACTGAGAGAGACTGACTGACAGAGAGACTGACTGAGAGAGACTGACTGACAGAGAGAGACTGACTGAATGAGAGAGAGACTGACTGAGACTGACACAGAGAGAGACAAACTGACTGAATGAGAGAGAGACTGACTGAATGAGAGAGAGACTGACTGACTTAGAGAGACTGACTGACTCAGAGAGACTGACTGACTCAGAGAGACTGACAGAGAGAGTCTGACTGACTGAGAGAGAGAGACTGACTGACTGAGAGAGACTGACTGACTGACAGAGAGAGAGACTGACAGAGAGAGAGACTGACTGACTGAGAGAGAGACTGACTGACTGAGAGAGAGAGAGAGAGAGAGAGAGAGAGAGACTGAGAGAGAGAGAGAGACTGACTGAGAGAGAGACTGGCTGACTGAGAGAGACTGACTGACTGAGAGAGACTGACTGACTCAGAGAGACTGACTGAGAGAGACTGACTGACTGTGAAAGACTGACTGACTGACTGAGAGAGACTGACTGACTGACAGAGAGAAAGACTGACAGAGATAGAGAGACTGACTGACAGAGAGAGAGACTGACTGAGAGAGACTGACTGACTGAGAGAGACTGACTGACAGAGAGACTGACTGACAGAGAGACAGACTGAGAGAGAGACTGACTGACTGAGAGAGACTGACTGACTGAGAGAGAGAGACTTACTGACTAAGAGAGAGACTGACTGAATGAGAGAGAGACTGACTGATTGAGAGAGAGACTGAATGAGAGAGACTGAATGACTGAGAGAGACTGACTGACTCAGAGAGACTGACTGACTCAGAGAGACTGACTGAGAGAGACTGACTGACTAAGAGAGACTGACTGAGAGAGAGACTGACTGACAGAGAGAGAGACTGACTGACTGAGAGAGACTGACTGACTGGTAGAGACTGACTGACTCAGAGAGACTGACTGAGAGAGACTGACTGACTGAGAGAGACTGACTGACTGACAGAGAGAGAGACTGACAGAGAGAGAGACTCACTGACAGAGAGAGAGACTGACTGAGAGAGACTGACTGACTGAGAGAGACTGACTGACTGAGAGCCTGACTGACTGACTGAGCGACTGACTGACTGACTGAGAGACCGACTGACTGACACAGAGAGAATGACTGACTGACAGAGAGAGAGACTGACTGACAGAGAGAGACTGACTGACTTACTGAGAGAGACTGACTGACTGAGAGAGACTGACTGAGAGAGACTGACTGAGAGAGAGACTGACTGACTGAGAGAGAGACTGGCTGACAGAGAGAGAGACTGACTGACAGAGAGACTGACTGAGAGAGAGACTGAGAGAGAGAGACTGAGAGAGAGACTGACTGACAGAGAGAGACTGACTGACAGAGAGACTGGGAGAGAGACTGACAGAGAGAGAGAGACTGACTCACTGAGAGAGAGACTGACTGACAGAGAGAGAGACTGACTGAGAGAGAGAGAGACTGACAGAGAGAGAGAAACTGACAGAGAGAGAGAGAGACTGACTGACAGAGAGAGACTGACAGAGAGAGAGGACTGACATAGAGAGATAGACTGACAGAGAGAGAGACTGACTGACTGAGAGAGAGACTGACTGACAGAGAGAGACTGACTGACTGAGAGAGACTGACTGACTGAGAGAGAGACTGACTGACAGAGAGAGAGACTGACTGACCGAGAGAGTGACTGACTGACTGAGAGAGTGACTGACTGACCGAGAGAGTGACTGACTGACTGACAGAGAGACTGACTGACTGAGAGAGAGACTGACTGACAGAAAGACACTGACAGAGAGAGAGACTGACTGACTGACAGAGAGACTGACTGACTGACAGAGAGACTGACTGACAGAGAGACTGACTGAGAGAGAGACTGACTGACAGAGAGACTGACTGACAGAGAGACACTGACTGAGAGAGAGAGAGACTGACTGACAGAGAGAGACTGACAGAGAGAGAGAGAGAGACTGACTGACAGAGAGAGACTGACTGACAGAGAGAGAGACTGACTGACAGAGAGAGAGAGACTGACAGAGAGAGAGAGAGACTGACTGACTGAGAGAGACTGACTGACTGAGAGAGACTGACTGACTGAGAGAGACTGACCGACTGAGACTGACACAGAGAGAGACAAACTGACTGACTGAGAGAGAGACTGACTGACTGAGAGAGAGACTGACTGACAGAGACTGACTGACAGAGAGAGAGACTGACTGACTGAGACTGACAGAGAGACAGAGAGACTGACAGAGAGAGAGACTGACTGACTGAGAGAGAGACTGACTGACAGCGAGAGAGAGACTGACTGACAGAGAGAGACTGACTGACTGAGAGAGAGACTGATTGACAGAGAGAGAGACTGACTGACTAAGAGAGACTGACTGACTGAGAGAGACTGACTGAGAGAGACTGACTGACTGACTGAGAGACTGACTGACAGAGAGAGACTGACTGACTGAGAGAGAGACTGACTGACAGAGAGAGAGAGACTGACTGAGAGAGAGACTGACTGAGAGAGAGACTGACTGAGAGAGAGACTGACTGACTGAGAGAGAGACTGACTGAGAGAGACTGACTGACTGAGAGAGACTGACTGAGAGAGAGAGACTGACTGACAGGGAGAGAGACTGACTGACTGAGAGAGACTGACTGACTGAGAGAGAGACTGACTGACTTAGAGAGACTGACTGACTCAGAGAGACTGACTGACTCAGAGAGACTGACAGAGAGAGTCTGACTGACTGAGAGAGAGAGACTGACTGGACTGACTGACAGAGAGAGAGACTGACAGAGAGAGAGACTGACTGACTGAGAGAGAGACTGACTGACTGAGAGAGAGAGAGAGAGAGAGAGAGAGAGACTGAGAGAGAGAGAGAGACTGACTGAGAGAGAGACTGGCTGACTGAGAGAGACTGACTGACTGAGAGAGACTGACTGACTCAGAGAGACTGACTGAGAGAGACTGACTGACTGTGAAAGACTGACTGACTGACTGAGAGAGACTGACTGACTGACAGAGAGAAAGACTGACAGAGATAGAGAGACTGACTGACAGAGAGAGAGACTGACTGAGAGAGACTGACTGACTGAGAGAGACTGACTGACAGAGAGACTGACTGACAGAGAGACAGACTGAGAGAGAGACTGACTGACTGAGAGAGACTGACTGACTGAGAGAGAGAGACTTACTGACTAAGAGAGAGACTGACTGAATGAGAGAGAGACTGACTGATTGAGAGAGAGACTGAATGAGAGAGACTGAATGACTGAGAGAGACTGACTGACTCAGAGAGACTGACTGACTCAGAGAGACTGACTGAGAGAGACTGACTGACTAAGAGAGACTGACTGAGAGAGAGACTGACTGACAGAGAGAGAGACTGACTGACTGAGAGAGACTGACTGACTGGTAGAGACTGACTGACTCAGAGAGACTGACTGAGAGAGACTGACTGACTGAGAGAGACTGACTGACTGACAGAGAGAGAGACTGACAGAGAGAGAGACTCACTGACAGAGAGAGAGACTGACTGAGAGAGACTGACTGACTGAGAGAGACTGACTGACTGAGAGCCTGACTGACTGACTGAGCGACTGACTGACTGACTGAGAGACCGACTGACTGACACAGAGAGAATGACTGACTGACAGAGAGAGAGACTGACTGACAGAGAGAGACTGACTGACTTACTGAGAGAGACTGACTGACTGAGAGAGACTGACTGAGAGAGACTGACTGAGAGAGAGACTGACTGACTGAGAGAGAGACTGGCTGACAGAGAGAGAGACTGACTGACAGAGAGACTGACTGAGAGAGAGACTGAGAGAGAGAGACTGAGAGAGAGACTGACTGACAGAGAGAGACTGACTGACAGAGAGACTGGGAGAGAGACTGACAGAGAGAGAGAGACTGACTCACTGAGAGAGAGACTGACTGACAGAGAGAGAGACTGACTGAGAGAGAGAGAGACTGACAGAGAGAGAGAAACTGACAGAGAGAGAGAGAGACTGACTGACAGAGAGAGACTGACAGAGAGAGAGGACTGACATAGAGAGATAGACTGACAGAGAGAGAGACTGACTGACTGAGAGAGAGACTGACTGACAGAGAGAGACTGACTGACTGAGAGAGACTGACTGACTGAGAGAGAGACTGACTGACAGAGAGAGAGACTGACTGACCGAGAGAGTGACTGACTGACTGAGAGAGTGACTGACTGACCGAGAGAGTGACTGACTGACTGACAGAGAGACTGACTGACTGAGAGAGAGACTGACTGACAGAAAGACACTGACAGAGAGAGAGACTGACTGACTGACAGAGAGACTGACTGACTGACAGAGAGACTGACTGACAGAGAGACTGACTGAGAGAGAGACTGACTGACAGAGAGACTGACTGACAGAGAGACACTGACTGAGAGAGAGAGAGACTGACTGACAGAGAGAGACTGACAGAGAGAGAGAGAGAGACTGACTGACAGAGAGAGACTGACTGACAGAGAGAGAGACTGACTGACAGAGAGAGAGAGACTGACAGAGAGAGAGAGAGACTGACTGACTGAGAGAGACTGACTGACTGAGAGAGACTGACTGACTGAGAGAGACTGACCGACTGGAGACTGACACAGAGAGAGACAAACTGACTGACTGAGAGAGAGACTGACTGACTGAGAGAGAGACTGACTGACAGAGACTGACTGACAGAGAGAGAGACTGACTGACTGAGACTGACAGAGAGACAGAGAGACTGACAGAGAGAGAGACTGACTGACTGAGAGAGAGACTGACTGACAGCGAGAGAGAGACTGACTGACAGAGAGAGACTGACTGACTGAGAGAGAGACTGATTGACAGAGAGAGAGACTGACTGACTAAGAGAGACTGACTGACTGAGAGAGACTGACTGAGAGAGACTGACTGACTGAGAGAGAGACTGACTGACAGAGAGAGACTGACTGACTGAGAGAGAGACTGACTGACAGAGAGAGAGAGACTGACTGAGAGAGAGACTGACTGAGAGAGAGAGACTGACTGACTGAGAGAGACTGACTGACTGAGAGAGACTGACTGAGAGAGACTGACTGACTGAGAGAGACTGACTGACTGAGAGAGACTGACTGAGAGAGAGAGACTGACTGACAGGGAGAGAGACTGACTGACTGAGAGAGACTGACTGACTGAGAGAGAGACTGACTGACTTAGAGAGACTGACTGACTCAGAGAGACTGACTGACTCAGAGAGACTGACAGAGAGAGTCTGACTGACTGAGAGAGAGAGACTGACTGACTGACTGACAGAGAGAGAGACTGACAGAGAGAGAGACTGACTGACTGAGAGAGAGACTGACTGACTGAGAGAGAGAGAGAGAGAGAGAGACTGAGAGAGAGAGAGAGACTGACTGAGAGAGAGACTGGCTGACTGAGAGAGACTGACTGACTGAGAGAGACTGACTGACTCAGAGAGACTGACTGAGAGAGACTGACTGACTGTGAAAGACTGACTGACTGACTGAGAGAGACTGACTGACTGACAGAGAGAAAGACTGACAGAGATAGAGAGACTGACTGACAGAGAGAGAGACTGACTGAGAGAGACTGACTGACTGAGAGAGACTGACTGACAGAGAGACTGACTGACAGAGAGACAGACTGAGAGAGAGACTGACTGACTGAGAGAGACTGACTGACTGAGAGAGAGAGACTTACTGACTAAGAGAGAGACTGACTGAATGAGAGAGAGACTGACTGATTGAGAGAGAGACTGAATGAGAGAGACTGAATGACTGAGAGAGACTGACTGACTCAGAGAGACTGACTGACTCAGAGAGACTGACTGAGAGAGACTGACTGACTAAGAGAGACTGACTGAGAGAGAGACTGACTGACAGAGAGAGAGACTGACTGACTGAGAGAGACTGACTGACTGGTAGAGACTGACTGACTCAGAGAGACTGACTGAGAGAGACTGACTGACTGAGAGAGACTGACTGACTGACAGAGAGAGAGACTGACAGAGAGAGAGACTCACTGACAGAGAGAGAGACTGACTGAGAGAGACTGACTGACTGAGAGAGACTGACTGACTGAGAGCCTGACTGACTGACTGAGCGACTGACTGACTGACTGAGAGACCGACTGACTGACACAGAGAGAATGACTGACTGACAGAGAGAGAGACTGACTGACAGAGAGAGACTGACTGACTTACTGAGAGAGACTGACTGACTGAGAGAGACTGACTGAGAGAGACTGACTGAGAGAGAGACTGACTGACTGAGAGAGAGACTGGCTGACAGAGAGAGAGACTGACTGACAGAGAGACTGACTGAGAGAGAGACTGAGAGAGAGAGACTGAGAGAGAGACTGACTGACAGAGAGAGACTGACTGACAGAGAGACTGGGAGAGAGACTGACAGAGAGAGAGAGACTGACTCACTGAGAGAGAGACTGACTGACAGAGAGAGAGACTGACTGAGAGAGAGAGAGACTGACAGAGAGAGAGAAACTGACAGAGAGAGAGAGAGACTGACTGACAGAGAGAGACTGACAGAGAGAGAGGACTGACATAGAGAGATAGACTGACAGAGAGAGAGACTGACTGACTGAGAGAGAGACTGACTGACAGAGAGAGACTGACTGACTGAGAGAGACTGACTGACTGAGAGAGAGACTGACTGACAGAGAGAGAGACTGACTGACCGAGAGAGTGACTGACTGACTGAGAGAGTGACTGACTGACCGAGAGAGTGACTGACTGACTGACAGAGAGACTGACTGACTGAGAGAGAGACTGACTGACAGAAAGACACTGACAGAGAGAGAGACTGACTGACTGACAGAGAGACTGACTGACTGACAGAGAGACTGACTGACAGAGAGACTGACTGAGAGAGAGACTGACTGACAGAGAGACTGACTGACAGAGAGACACTGACTGAGAGAGAGAGAGACTGACTGACAGAGAGAGACTGACAGAGAGAGAGAGAGAGACTGACTGACAGAGAGAGACTGACTGACAGAGAGAGAGACTGACTGACAGAGAGAGAGAGACTGACAGAGAGAGAGAGAGACTGACTGACTGAGAGAGACTGACTGACTGAGAGAGACTGACTGACTGAGAGAGACTGACCGACTGAGACTGACACAGAGAGAGACAAACTGACTGACTGAGAGAGAGACTGACTGACTGAGAGAGAGACTGACTGACAGAGACTGACTGACAGAGAGAGAGACTGACTGACTGAGACTGACAGAGAGACAGAGAGACTGACAGAGAGAGAGACTGACTGACTGAGAGAGAGACTGACTGACAGCGAGAGAGAGACTGACTGACAGAGAGAGACTGACTGACTGAGAGAGAGACTGATTGACAGAGAGAGAGACTGACTGACTAAGAGAGACTGACTGACTGAGAGAGACTGACTGAGAGAGACTGACTGACTGAGAGAGAGACTGACTGACAGAGAGAGACTGACTGACTGAGAGAGAGACTGACTGACAGAGAGAGAGAGACTGACTGAGAGAGAGACTGACTGAGAGAGAGAGACTGACTGACTGAGAGAGACTGACTGACTGAGAGAGACTGACTGAGAGAGACTGACTGACTGAGAGAGACTGACTGACTGAGAGAGACTGACTGAGAGAGAGAGACTGACTGACAGGGAGAGAGACTGACTGACTGAGAGAGACTGACTGACTCAGACAGACTGACTGACTCAGAGAGAGACTGACTGAGAGAGAGACTGACTGACAGAGAGAGACTGACTGACTGAGAGAGAGAGAGACTGACTGACTGAGAGAGAGACTGACTGACTGAGAGATAGACTGACTGACAGAGAGAGATACTGACTGACAGAGAGAGATACTGACAGAGAGAGATACTGACTGACTGACAGAGAGAGAGGAAAACCTGCTCTCGCTACAATGAAACAAAGCAGGATTGCATGTCAGCAGCTCACCTTGCTCAAAAGCTATGCCGGCTCCCACAGGAGGCGGGCAGCCAGCGGGACCGTGGGGGCATTGGGGCTCCCCCCACGGTCCCCAACACAAAGGGCCGGCCCCGGGGGATGGGGTCCCCGGGGCCAGAAGTGGCCCAGGAGGGGGGCCACGCGGCCCACCTTCAATATTAAAATTAAAAATAAATAAAGAGGCACAGCCCCGGGGGATGGGGTCCCCGAAGCCAGAGGCCTAAGGAGGGGGGCCACGCAGCCCCCCTCCTTAAAAAATATAGAAAAAAAAAAAGTGTGGCTATGCCCCGGGGTATGGGGTCCCCGGGGCCGAAATTGGCCTCGGGATGGGGGCTGTGCAGCCCCTTCCCGTTTTTTTTTTTTTAAATGTAAAAAAAGAGTAGGCCCTGGGGGATGGGGTCCCCAGGGCCCCAAATAATGTAAAAGAAGGGGGCCACACAACCCCCCTTGTTAAAAAAACCAGCATCGCGCCGGAGGCCCCGCCCCCTCCCTCAGCACTCAGCAAACACGCCCCCTGGCACATTGTAAGTTGGGGAATTAATTCCCCTTGAATACTGAGGGTCCCTGGGGGCCAACTAGCCCACCAGGTACCTCCAGTATGCGCCACAGAGCTGCGTTGCAGAGAGGTGTTCTGAGGCCACGCCCTTTTACACCTCTCTGCAACGCAGCTCTGTGGCGCTACTGGAGGTACCTGGTGGGCTAGTTGGCCTCAGGGACCCTCAGGACTCAAGGGGAATTAATCCCCCAATTTACAACGTGCCAGGGGTGCGTTTGCACAGTGGTGCAGGGAGGGGGCAGGGCCTGACATAGCAAGTGTGCAAACGCGCCCCCTGGCACATTGTAAATTGTGGGATTAAGTCCCCTTCAATCCTGAGGGTCCCTGGGGGCCAACTAGCCCACCAGGTACCTCCAGTAAGTGCCACAGAGCTGCGTTGCAGAGAGGTGGTCTTAGGCCATGCCCCTTTTACACCTCTCCGCAACGCAGCTCTGTGGCGCTTACTGGAGGTACCTGGTGGGCTAGTTGGCCCCAGGAACCCTCAGGATTCAAGGGGACTTAATCCCCAAACTTACAATCTGCCAGGGGGCGCATTTGCACAGTGGTGCAGGGAGGGGGCGGGGCCTGGCATAACAAGTGTGCAAACGCGCCCCCTGGCACATTGTAAATTGGGGGATTAAGTCCTCTTCAATCCTGAGGGTCCCTGGGGGCTAACTAGCCCACCAGGTACCTCCAGTAAGTGCCACAGAGCTGCGTTGCAGAGAGGTGGTCTTAGGCCATGCCCCTTTTTACACCTCTCTGCAACGCAGCTCTGTGGCGCTTACTGGAGGTACCTGGTGGGCTAGTTGGCCCCCAGGAACCCTCAGGATTCAAGGGGACTTAATCCCCAAACTTACAATCTGCCAGGGGGCGCATTTGCACAGTGGTGCAGGGAGGGGGCGGGGCCTGGCATAACAAGTGTGCAAACGCGCCCCCTGGCACATTGTAAATTGGGGGATTAAGTCCTCTTCAATCCTGAGGGTCCCTGGGGGCTAACTAGCCCACCATGTACCTCCAGTAAGTGCCACAGAGCTTCTTTGCAGAGAGGTGGTCTGAGGCCATGCCCCTTTTTAGACCGCTCTGCAACGCAGCTTAGTGGCAGTTAATGGAGGTACCTGGTGGCCTAGTTGGCCCCCAGGGACCCTCAGGATTCAAGGGGACTTAATCCCCCAACTTAGAACACGCCAGGGGGCACGTTTGCAGAGTGCTGCAGGGAGGGGGTGGGGCCTGATATAACAAGTTAGCAATCCTGCTGTGTGGGACTTAATGGAGGTAATAAATGTCATTTGAGATGTCATCAGTGATGCCACTGACCATGTCATGAATGATGTAATATGTGATGTCATCAGCAGTGCATTGCGGGGGCGCGAGTTATAGTTAGCTGAACTAACTATAACGGCGGAATTTCTATGGTTTTGTACGAGTGAAATGTCCAACTAACTATAACGTCCCTGAAACCTATGGTTTTTTCAGTGAATTTCTAAGGTTTTTTAAATGCTAATTTCTAACTATAACGTGCCTGAAACCTATGGTTTTTTCAGTGAATATATATATGTATAAAATTATATATATATATGCGTATATATTTCATTTACGTATTGGGACACGAAAAGGGCACTCTGATTGAAGTCTTTTTCAGGTGATAATTTATTCACAAAACGTGCAAAATCAATGCATTTCGGTAGCCAACCTATTATTTATATATATTACCTACTGGCGGTAGCCAGTAGGTAGTTATAGTTAGAACCTTGTTTCCATAGGAAAAGTGTTTTTTTATTTGCCAATAACTTTGGCGCCGTTTGACCAATCTTCACGAAATTTTCAAAACTAATTGTTCACTCAGGTCAGCTCCTGTCTTGAAAGTTTCGGGGTGATTCGTCAAGTGGGGGTGAGAAAAAATCGGGGTCCCAAAACGTGTTTTCTCCATGTTAATTTCCATAGGAAACTTTAGACACGGCTACAGCCTGAACTGCTGAACGGAATTACACCAAATTCGGCACAGAGATAGCTCTTGGTCCAGAAAGCAAGCTTTTTTTTTAAATGGTGTAAATCCGTTTAGAAGTTTTTGAGTTATTTAAAGATTTGCAGATATCGATATTTGAGAATTGTGAGATCTGATTGGCTGAGCCATCCCGAGCACGAGCTTGCCTCTGATTGTCTGCCAACACTTCAAACCAGGAAGTGTTGGCAGCCATCTTGTGACTCGGTACCAAGGGAGAAGGAAAAAGGTGAGAGAGACGTTAAAAAAGAAGAAAAGGGGGCAGGGTAAAAACACCCTGACCCCCTAGACCTGGTCAGGGGGTCCTACAGAGACCACCAGGGCCAAAACAAGCATATTAATTTTCAGCCGGATTCGCGCACCCTGCGCGACTCCGGCCGAAAAGTTTTAAAAAACGAAGCCCGGGCTCCCGTGCTTTGTTTTTTAAAGCCCCTGGGCGGGCCAGGTCCCGGGGGCATTCCCAATTTATGTAGCAGGGGCCCGTGAGGGCCCCCACAGCCCCGGGGACTGCCACCTCCCCGGGGCTTTATTATTCATGTGCGGGGGGCACGCGGCCACCCCACAGCAGCGGGGACCGCCACCTCCCCAGGGCTTTATTTGAAAATGCGTGGGGGGATCCTTTCCCCCCCACACTGCCCTGGGGACCACCACCTCCCCAGGGCATTGTTAATTATGTTCGGGGGCCTCGTGGCCCCCCCAAGCACCAGGGACTGCCACCACTCCGGGGCTTAAATAAAGTTTAAAAAGTGTGGGGGAGGGGCTCCTGCCCTTCCCCACACTGCCCAGGGGACCACCACCTCCCCAGGGCAAACTTTATTTAAATACGGGGGTCCGTTGCGGCCCCGGGGACCACCAACTCCTGGAGCACTTGATGGCCCTGGGGACCGCAACCCCCCAGGGCCGTCTCCTGCAATGTCCCGGGGTGCCCACCCCGGGGACATTGCTGTTTGCTATGACAGGGCGGGAGCACGGCTCCCGCCCTGTCATAGCAAACACTGCTTCGCTTCATGGAAGCGAGAGCAGGAAACCTGCTCTCGCTTCCATGAAGCGAAGCAGATTGCTTTTGGGCAAGTGGAGTTGCATGTTTGCAGCTCCCCTTGCCCAAAAGCAATGCTGGCTCCCGCAGGAGGCAGGGAGCCAGCAGGGACCTTGAGGGCATTGGGGCTCCCCCCGCAGTCCCCAATGCTAAGGGCTGGCCCGGGGGATGGGGTCCCCGGGGCCAGAAGGGGCCCGGGAGGGGGGCCACGCGCCCCCCCATCCCTATAAATATATATAAAAAAATGTAAATATAAAATGGCCAAGCCCCGGGGGATGGGGTCCCTGGGGCAATAGTGGCCTAGGGAAGGGGGGCCGTGTGGCCCCCCTTCCCTACAAATATTTGTTTTTCAAAAAGAGGTCATGCCCCGGGGGATGGGGTCCCGGGGCCAAAAGTGGCCCAGGGAAGGGGGGTCACGCGGCCCCCTTCCCTATAAATATATATAAAAAAAGGAGGCCATGTCCCGGGGAATGGGGTCCCCGGGGCCGAAATCGGCCTCAGGAGGGGGGCCGCGCGGGCCCCTTCCCGTTAAAAAAAATAATAATAATTTAAAAAAGGGTCAGGCCCTGGGGGATGGGGTCCCCAGGGCCTCTAAAATACTAAAAGAAGGGGGGGCCACACAGCCTCCCTTCTAAAAATATATATTAAAAAAAAGCCGCCATCTCGCCGGAGGCCCCACCCCCTACCTGCACCACTGTGCAAATGCGCCCCCTGGCGTATTGTAAGTTGGGGAATTAAGTCCCCTTGAATACTGAGGGTCCCTGGGGGCCAACAGGGCCACCAGGAACCTCCAATAAGCCCCATACAGTGGGATTGCAGAGTGGTGGTCCGAGGCCATACCCCTTTTTACACCACTCTGCAAAAGCGCCTCTTGGCGCACTGCTGGTGGGGTGATGAAGTCCCCTTGTGTCCTGAGGACCTCAGGACTGAAGTTGACTTCTTCCCCCAAGCAGCAGTGCGCCACGAGGTGCGTTTGCAGAGTGGTGTAAAAAGGGGGCCTGGCCTCGTACCAATCTCAGCAATCCAGCTGTGTGGGGCTTACTGGAGGTACCTGGTGGCCTAGTTGGCCCGCAGGGACCCTCAGTATTCAAGGGGACTTAATCCCCCAACTTAGAACGCGCCAAGAGGCGTGTTTCCATAGTGGTGGAGAAAGGGGGCATGGCCTGTAAAAAAACCTTAGAAATTCACTGAAAAAACCATAGGTTTCAGGGACGTTATAGTTAGAAATTAGCATTTAAAAAACCTCTGAAATTCACTGAAAAAAACATAGGTTTCAGGGACGTTATAGTTAGAAATTAGCATTTAGAAACCTTAGTAATTCATTTTAAAAACCCCAGGTTTCAGGGACGTTATAGTTAGTTGGGCATTTCACTCGTACAAAACCAGAGAAATTCGGCCGTTATAGTTAGTTGAGCTAACTATAACTCGTGCCCCCGCAATGCACTGCTGATGATGTCACATATTACATCATTCATGACATGGTCAGTGACATCACTGATGACATCACTGATGACATCTCAAATGACATCACTGATGTCATCATCCAGTGACTGTGTGTTTCTGTAAAGTTTAAATATGTTTTATATATATAAATGCCAAGGTGTATTGAAGAATGAGTGGGTGTTTGAGTGTCTGAATGGATGATTTAGTAGGTGTGTGACTGACTGTATAAGTGAGTGATTAAACGTGTCTTACTGAATGCATGGGTTAGTGACTAAACTGTGTGAATGTCTGTATCAGTCTGTCAGTTGCTGTGTAAGCGGCTGCATGGGTTAGTGAGTAGCTACATGAGTGTCTATATGGGTTATTGATTGGTTGTCTGAGTATCTTATCCTCTGTATGCAGCCTTCGTGAACAATAAAGAAGTGATTTACCTACCTATTGTGGCTCTTCCTCAAGGGGTAACTCTTTGGTGGTTTTGATGTTTAGCGGCCTGCCTCGGTCGCGGAAGAGCCCCGCTGTGAGTGCAGCGTTCCCAAGGCGAAGCTATTTGGCGTTGCCGACGAGGGAGGTAGTGTTTCTCACGAAGGATTGAGTATGCAGCAGAATGATTCGAAGGTGCACATCATCCCACTGTGGTTTAATTTTTACTTGAATATGTATCACAAGACGGACTCACTTGAGGTTATTGAGTGCAACTACATAGACCAGAAGGCCTGCGAAGTGGCCACGCCCACTGGGGCGGTGGGAGCTGATTTAAAGAAGTTGCACTGGACTGGTCTTGTGATACATTGTAGCCGTTGCCATTGAAGAAGTCTCAGCAACTCGAAACGCGTCTGGCAGTGTGGCTCTTCATTTCTGATGACATCTCTTATCCTCTGTATGCAGCCTTCGTGAACAATAAAGAAGTGATTTACCTACCTATTGTGGCTCTTCCTCAAGGGGTAACTCTTTTGCGGTTTTGATGTTTAGTGGCCTGCCTCGGCCGCGGAAGAGCCCCGCTGTGAGTGCAGCATTCCCAAGGCGAAGCTATTTGACGTTGCCGACGAGGGAGGTAGTGTTTCTCACGAAGGATTGAGTATGCAGCAGAATGATTCGAAGGTGCACATCATCCCACTGTGGTTTAATTTTTACTTGAATATGTATCACAAGACGGACTCACTTGAGGTTATTGAGTGCAACTACATAGACCAGAAGGCCTGCGAAGTGGCCACGCCCACTGGGGCGGTGCGAACTAATTTAAAGAAGTTGCACTGGACTGGTCTTGTGATACATTGTAGCCGTTGCCATTGAAGAAGAGTCTCAGCAACTCGAAACGCGTCTGGCAGTGTGGCGCTTCATTTCTGATGACATCTCTTATCCTCTGTATGCAGCCTTCATGAACAATAAAGAAGTGATTTACCTACCTATTGTGGCTCTTCCTCAAGGGGTAACTCTTTTGCGGTTTTGATATATATATATATATATATATATATATATATATATATATATATATATATATATATATATATATATATATATATATATATATATATATATATTTGTTTGTTTGTTTTCACGCCAGACCTAAACTGCTAAGATAACAACATGGACGTGACACATGTGCTATGCCCCCTATGTAGCTATCTCATCATCCACAATTGTGATGTATAAATTATATCTATGGCTTTGGTCATTAAATGGCTCATACACTTGCCAGTCCAAAGTTTTACTTTCAAAATCCCAATTATCCAATGTGTTAGTTCAAATGACCTGAACCGAGACTACAACTCTCACAATGCTGTTGTTTTTTAAATCAAACATGATATACCCCAGGACCTAGAATTTAGATTCCTTCACAACGAATTTTCGATTATGCCAGTAATGCACTTCATCCCTAAAGTGCACAAAGGAACCACACCGATACCAGGGCGACCTATCATCTCCGCAAGGAAAGGCCTTTTTGAGAAGATCTCCCAGTACGTTTACTTTTTTCTGCAAGAATTCGTCACGGGTCTACCATCTTACATAAAGGATACAGGATATTTTCTAAAGAAAATACATGAACTGACTTGACATGATGGTTATAACCTAATAACAATGGGCATCACTTCGCTGTATACTAGAATCATTAGCGATAATGGGGTAACCCTGTGTTCCTCAGAACGTGGGTATTTATGATATATAGAACAAGTGGTTCTGTTGGGAAGTGACAATTTCTTAGCTCACTGTATGTAATACACTTGGAATTCACAGTTTTCCAAAGACATAAAGTACAATTTGTTTAAACAGTAATTTGCAAAAAACATGAAAAAAGGGGGAAAAAAGGAACACACCACAAGAATTTTTTTGGTCAAAAATAAAAGTATTTACTTAGATATTATATACAACTAACAATGAAGAGGGCTGTCAATGAAGCTTAGACATACGACGAAATCACAGTGACAATAGTGTAGGATAAGTGACATATGGTGATATGTGAAGTTCAAAGTGCTGTACATGTACAATCAATATGTGTGACATAAAAAACAAACTATTGTTATTCCTGTCCATTCATTAACGCATGAATCCACGACCCTAGTATTATTTTGTATTCAGGTCAGGGAAACTGCATGGACTAGGGTGACAAAACCCATCGACGTTTCAACCCTTGGAGAAAAAAACACACAATTGATGGACGGAATGCAGAACAAATCAAAACATTCACCCCAGTCAAGAGATCTGGGTTAATTCCATCATTCTTTTGCTCACCATGCCACCCCAGTTTAGACCTGGCCATATGCAAATCAGTCTTGACCCTGTGCCTCATGGGAACAGTCCAGCCCGAACTGCTAAGCCAGGTCCTCCCTGGACCGGAAACAAGCATCCTAGGACCGGTTTCAGGGTTTCACCCCTCTTCAGCCAGGATAGCTTGAATCCAGTGGCACAGTGAGGCGGGGACCCACGTCTGGGCATAGCCGGCGCACTTAGGGCGAGGAAGCAAAAAACACACAATTGATGGACGGAATGCAGAACAAATCAAAACATTCACCCCCAGTCAAGAGATCTGGGTTAAATCCATCATTCTTTTGCTCACCATGCCACCCCAGTTTAGACCTGGCCATATGCAAATCAGTCTTGACCCTGTGCCTCACGGGAACAATCCAGCCCGAACTGCTAAGCCAGGTCCTCCCTGGACCGGAAACAAGCATCCTAGGACCGGTTTCAGGGTTTCACCCCTCTTCAGCCAGGATAGCTTGAATCCAGTGGCACAGTGAGCCCGGGACCCACGTCTGGGCATAGCCGGCGCACTTAGGGCGAGGAAGCAAAAAACACACAATTGATGGACGGAATGCAGAACAAATCAAAACATTCACCCCCAGTCAAGAGATCTGGGTTAAATCCATCATTCTTTTGCTCACCATGCCACCTCCGTCCATCATCCCCTTTGGTATCGCTTTGTTCGCCCTAAGTTGGCAGGGTATGCCCAGACGTGGGTCCCTTGCTCACTTTGCCACTGGATTCAAGATAGCCTGGCTGATGAGGGTTTTGAACCCGAAACCTGTCCCAGGAGGCTTGTTTCCGGTCCAGGGTAGACATGGCTTGGCAGTTTGGGCTGGACTGTTCCCATGAGGCACAGGGTCAGACTGATTTGCATATGGCCATGTCTGAACTGGGGTGGTGGAGTGAGCTAAAGAATGATGATGGATTAAATCCAGATCAGTTGACTGGGGGTGAGTGTTTGATTTGCTCTAACGCTCCGTCCATCATCCCCTTTGGTATCGCTTTTTTCGACCCTTGGAGAAAGCGCAGCTTATTATGCGACAGAGACGGGTCTTCTTCAGGACTGGGGGAAGGAGGGGAGTGTAGACAGCCACAAGTAATTGAAGCAAAGGATCCTACAGGAGGTGTCAATAGTGATCCGGATGTAATTGGAAGATTGAAAGCGAAGACCTACTCTGGAGGGTTGTGGTCTGAAATAACGAAGAATTAATCTTGGCAGGAAGACTCCACCAGCCGGTTGGAGATGTGCCAATTATTAACTTGAAAAACGCCGTCAATGGCGATCGTGAAATTGGAAGAGACGTGTCCTCGTCCGTCCGTATCCGATAGTCAAGTGACTAGAATAGCACACGAGGATGGTCTGAGAGCTGCTGAATATTATCTAAATAAGAGACCAATCCATCTTTACAATCACAATCGAATGCTGCTAAAAATGATCAAATTATGTCCAACTAATGAATATTTTTTATTTTGAAAATAAATATTTCAGCAATTTAGGGGGGTCGCCATGGGAGCCTGCTTCTCCTCCAGCTATGAATGCTTGCATGTTGGCTGGTGGGAGGAGCAGGTTCTTAAGGTGAACCACAGTAAGGATTGGAGCAATCATGTGGTTAATTGGTGGTGTTTTATAGATGACGTTTTTACAGTCTGGAGTGGATCAGAGAAGATTGCTGCTTCATTTGCAGACACCATTAACAAAAATACCCTGAATTTGGAGTTTACAGCTCGGATTAATAGCCAACAAGTAGATTTCCTGGATGTTTAAATATATGTCAAGGAACGGAGATTGCAATCTAAACTGCACAGAAAAGAGAGAGCAGGAAATTCAATCTTAAACGCTACCAGTTTCCATCCAATGCATCTAATGAAGAGTATCCCATATGGGGACTTTCTTAGAATGTGCAGAGTCTGTAGTACAGAGGAAGATCTAAATATGTGTCAAAAGGAGACAACAGACAGATGCTTAGAGCGAGATATAATTTAAAGTGCATTAATCAGGCTAAAGCGAAGGCCAATGCTATATCCAGGGAATCTATTCTTTACAAGATCCCAACTATTACTAAAGATGATAGTGATATTGACTCCATGACTCTAGTTGAACTCAATAACATCAGGCTGATCACCACTTTTAGCAAACAGGAGAAACAAATAAGATCGATAGTCAACAAACAATGGCCAATTGTACTCACTGATGTTACATTGGGGCAAGTTCTTCCTGTTAAACCCATTCTGACATTTAGACGAGCCCCATCAATGAGAGATTCCTTGGTTAACAGTAGTCCTGAGCTAGGAACAAGTTCTAATTGGCTGTCCCTTAAAAATGGATTTTACAAACTCGCTCATGTAGAGCATGCAAATTCGGAGTAAATAGGACCAGTTACAAGTCAGCTTTTAGTGTGAAACAAGTTGAAATTAAGGGTCATTATACTTGTAGAACAGAATATGCAGTTTACGTTCTGGAGTGTGTATGTGGCCTTAAATATATTGGTAGTACAAAATTACAGGTACACAGTAGAATATTACAGCACCGTAGAGCCACTGTTAACTCTGATCCTTCTTGCCCTGTTGCACGACATTTTAAATTAGTTCATAATAATAATTTAAGTAATCTTAAATATTATGTAATAGGGGCGGTACCAATTTTAAGAAGAGGCGGCAATAGAGAGAGGCTACTGAGGCAATTTGAATCTAAATTTATTTTAGAATTGGACTCTAAGATACCCAATGTGCTCAATACTAGTGAGGATCTCCATAATTTTCTATAAAAATGTCATTTTGAAGCATTTAACTGTTACTGTATATACTTATGTTGGGATTTATTGTAATTGAAAAGTGAAAATCATGTTGTTTGATGAATTTTGAATCTTAGCTATGTTTAAAAGTTTTCTTAATGTAATTTAAGCATGAGTCACTTTTCAATGTGTAGTAACACGCACAGCATTGGAACACAATTGTAAACATTACAATGATGGCATTTTATTGCAAATAATAATCAATGGAAGATATAACCATTGCCCTTACATATGAAAAGAAGAATTTGGGCTTTTTAGTGGACTCCAAGCTCACTATGAAACCTCAAGTGGTGAAGGTGTCAGCTACTTGCTTTGCCATTCTGAAATTGCTTCGGAAATTCATCTGGATTCTTCCTCTATCTGCTCAAAGAATGGTCCTCCAGGCACTTATTCTGTCTCGCCTGGACTATGGTAACAATCCGTATTTGGGGGTGGATAAAACCTCCATAAGATGCATGTAGGTGGTACAGAATGCAGCCTACAGACTGATCTACAGACTGCCAAAACATGCTACGGCCACTTCTCTTCTGCGTGATCTTCACTGGCTAAGGGTGGAGAAACTTATCCAGTTTATGGCTTTCTGTTACGTCTTCAAAGCTAGGGCTGAGGTCACTCCCTGCCACATCACCAGCTTGATAAAATTGTATCTACCCACGCATTGTCTGCGCTCTAGCAACCTCTCTCTGTGCACACTTCCCAGGATTAAATAAGCCCATAGGGGAGGTCACTCTTTTGCGTACCTCGGCCCAGAACTCTGGAACGCTTTACCGAAACATCTGAGATTCTGCCCTTCATTGACCACTTTTCGCAGAAAATTAAAGACGTGGCTGTTCTGAGCTAGCTAGGTCGGGATGACTCATGCCTGTTGTTAAAGCACCAGGAAACCTCGAGTGGGTAGCTGTCACGCTATATACCCTTCTTAATCTATTCTAATCTAATATACAGGAAATACATTCTGTGCACCAATTAACGTGAATTGAAATCCAAAAAGATTGTGCCTGAGGAGGAAAGGTAAGAAAGAAGGGATCTGGGGTACTTCAGAAACAAATACAGTCAAAATGACTATTAATGACTGATTAACAATTCAATGAGATCAGTCAAGGTTCAGGGAGAACTGAGTTGCCTTAGAATGATGGGAGTGATTTCCATTGCTGGAATCCTGTAGTATTTAAACCACATTTTAGTAATGATGCCCTCACTGCACTTGTGTTGATGTAGTCCTACAGCACTGACATAGCACTGAGGAAGGAAGCTCAAACTACTGGTATCCTATAAAGCTGGCAGAGCAATGTAGGGTAGGACTCTTATTTCCGGAACTCCTTAGCACTGGTTGATGATGCTCATAAGGCTAATGTTCTATAGTACTCACAGCGTACTGCAAGGTGGTGCTCACATCACTGGAGTCCTGTAAAACTGGCATAGATCTGCAGGGCCCGGGCTCTTCATGCTGGAACTGCTTGGCACTGCAGGATGATGTTCATAATGCTACTGTTCTATAGCAATGGTTCTTAATCTTATGACCTCTGTGGACACCCATTTAGTCATTACTGGAATCCAGGGACCCCCACTGAATCATTATTGGAATCTGGGGTTCCCCTTCTTAAGCAATTTCAATGATTTCGATGATTTGAACCTCAAAACAATGTACAAAAATACAGAAACATGCATTATTCAAACAAATACACAAATTATGGAATCGTTTATTTACAAATAAATACAAAAAAAATTTAAATTTTCATTTCAATGTTTAATTGGAAGGTTGGAGCTTTTCTAAATTCAACTCTATTGTCTATACTATATTCTCTTCAGTGCAGTTGCACTGGTTCCATGTATCAATCTGAGGACACCCTTTACATTTATTTAAAGTTTTACCATTTTTAATTTTACATTTTGCTTCTTTATTTACATACACTTTATTAATCTGTTAATATTATTTCATTTTCTAGGGAGTTGCTCAGTAGGTGTCACAAACCCCCAGGGGTCCCCGGACCACAGGTTAAGAACCACTGTTCCATAGTATTCGCAGTGTACTGCAAGGAGGAGCTCCCATCACTGGAGTCGTCTGTCACAAAGTGCAACAAGGAAGTGCAGTGGAAGTTCACATTTCTGGAGCATCAACGCTGACACTGCACTGCTAGAGGAAGCTCACGCTATGGGAGTCGTACAGCACTGGCAGAGCGCTGCAGGTCGTTGGGTCACATTGCATGTGTTCTATAGAACAAATAAGGCTGCATAGAGAAGCTCACATTGCTGGAGGATGGCAGCACTGATGAAGGAAGGTCTGACCACTGCAGACCTTCAGCACTTGCAGAGCATTGCTTGGAAGGGGCTCACATTGCACTAACATAGCACTGGTGGAGTATATTCATAATGTTAAAGCCTTGTAGCACTGGAAGAACAACGCAATTTGGGAGTTATATTGTTCGATGTCTACAACACTCACACAGAACTGTAAGCACTGGATGTAGAAACTCACTTTGCTGGAATCCTATTGCACTGTTAGAGAACTGCAGGCAGGGGCTCACATTACTGGGGCCCTATTGCACCTGTAAAGCACAGCAAGAGTGAGGTAATGTCTCCGGATCCCTGCAAAACGGAAGCCCATGAGTGCAGGTTGGCAGTGCTTCGTTTGCAAAAAACATAAGTGCCAGGGCTCTCTTCAGGAGGCACTGCAAGGCTTGAAGGGGTGATGGATCCTAATTTTTTGCCCAACCTGCGTGCTAATGAGGATGCTTGTATTGCCACTTGTCCTTTGTCATGGGAAACCTTTCTCTTTCCCCTTCACTGTTTTTATGACTGTATGATACGAAATACTAATGTATATAAACAAAACCATCTTGATTATTTAGAAAATGTATTGAACATATTGGCCATGCCGTTTTCACTATAAATTTGTTTTATTTTGTGTACTTATTTATTTTGTGGCTTGGTATCATCAACACTACAGCCTTGAGGAAGCCCCAGGCTTGCAGGCCATTAGTGGGCGAAACACGTGTTGGCTGTGCCTCACAACAGTTTTGTTCTATCCCTTTCTTCAGTTATTCTGATACACTAAGGGGCACATGCATCAAGGTAGGCTTTTGCGATTCCTTAATTGCGATTATTAAGGAATCGCAATTAAGGAATCGCAAAAGCCTATGCATGTAGGAATCGCTATAAAAATAGCGATTCCTAAACATTCCTTAATTGCGACTCGCTAATTGCGAGTCGCAATTAAGAATACCTCCCATTAATTCCTATGGGCCTAGAGGCCCATAGGAATGAATGGGAAGACATTCTCAATTAGCGATTCGCAATTAGAGAATCGCAAATTGAGAATGCAATTTCAAGGGTGCCAGGGTGTCAAAATGACACCCTGTTGCACCCTGAAATTGTGATGTGCACCATGTTGCGCACACACATGCCCCAAGGGCATGTGTGTGTGTAACCTAAAACTTAAAAAATGCATTTTAGAGCATTTTTCGAAGGTTTTGCAAATTACAGACAAGTTTGATTTGTCTGTAATTTGCGAGTCCCAAATAGCGAAATCGCTATTTGAAAGTGCTTCTAGCATTGCATTTAAGGAATCGCAAATTGCGATTCCTTAAATGCAATCATAATTAGGAATTCGCAATTAATTGCGAATTCTTAAATTGCGCATAGAAACTACTTTCATGCATCTCCAAAGGCCAATTTGCGATCGCAAACGGCCGATTTTTGCGATTCGCACCGTTTGCGATCGCAAAAACCTTTGATGCATGTGCCCCTAAGAGTCCCCGCTCACATCTTTGATCTTGAGAAATAAATACCAGATGTATTACAAGGCTTTTTCTGATTTATTATGAATACACTCACTTGTCCTGCTACACTTTCTCTCATCAGGAGGCCACTGCAACTTGCACCACATATTGCCACAATCAACGCTGCCAATAATAGTAGCAATACCACTACTAACCATCACACTCCTACAAGTGTGACAATTCAGACTATTTCAGGCCCCCAAAGCTATAAGAATGGCTCCGGTGCTACGTAATAGTCATTTTTAATGTGTATCGAACTAATAATTAGCTGTTGTTGTGGTCATCTCTAAATTATCCAGACAGCACCGCCTTGTGGCAGACTGTCTCAAGTCCCAGTGTTGACAATTAAGTGCCTGTGCTGAGTCAGAGGCGTTTTAAGGCATGGGCAAAGTGGGCTCTGGCCCAGGCTCCTCACCTTTTTAGGGGCCCCGTCTTTAGGCTTTCAGAACAGTTCCAGTCAATGGTACAATGTGAAAGGGGCTCCCAGGTGTTGGAAAGTGGATTATTGGTAGGGGCAAATGTAGGTCTGCCACTGGCAATAAGGCCACTAACACTTAATAGGACTCAGCATAGGTCTTAGAAAATTATTCCTATGCTCAACCCTTGGTAACGTGGCTGCGAGCAGACAGGCTTAACTTCAAAGACAGGTATGTAAAGCATTTAAAAACACCAATTCAGTAAATAATTAAGACTCAACACATAATAAAAATCCCACACCAATTTATAAAAATAGGAAATATTTTTATCTTTAAAATGACATCAAAACGACAAAAATCCAATGTAGGGAACCGGAGATATGAATTTTCAAAGATTTAGCAAAATATAGCACTTAGAAACTTATAGCACCATATTGAGATACAGGCTCACGATAGACCGACCCAAAGTCAAAGTTTCAGGCCGACCGCGATGGAGCCCTGAGTGGCTACCCCACGCGGAAGGTCCCGGTCACAGTTTTTACCTTCGGACTTAGAAACTTTTCTGGAGCTTTTCTTCCCGGGGTCCCTTGAAGCTCTCAGCCAGTCCGGATCCGGTGGGGGTTCGCCAGATAGCCTTGCGATGAGCTCCCGGTCAAACTTATGGAAGTCCGGTTCAAGTGGGGCAAACCCAGGATCCAGGCCGACACGCGGTTGAAGGCAGGCTTCTTGGCTTTCGCGGTTGCTCCTGGTCACCTTTTCTTCGAGCGGACTTAGAAACTTTTCCAGAGCTTTTTCTCGCGGGGTCCCTCGATGCTCTTCACCAGGCCGGATTCGGTGAGGGTTCGCCGGCCTCGGATTTCTTCTACTCCCGGTCAAACTCTGGAAGTTGGACCGATGGAACTTTTAGCGGGACGAACCTGGATGGCTTGGCCGGCTCGCCGTTGAAGGCAGGCGGCCTGGCTGACCAGGTTGAGTCGGTCCCCCTATGGAGCTTTTTTTCAAAGTTCTCCAAACTTCTGGAACTTCTTCCTGAAGTTCCCCAAAGGGTCCCAAAGTGTCTCAAACTCTCTCCAAGGGTCTGGAAGCTCCAAGATGGTCCTTGAAAGTTGAGGACTTCAGTTCCCACAATCCACTTGGACGTCACCCTTACAAATCCACTGGTAGTTCTTCCAGTTGATAATCCTTGGTGGTGATGGTCCAGGTGAGCTCTGTTAACCTGTAGCTTGCAGGGAGTCCACTCTTTAGTTCTTTTGCAGCAAGGTAATCCACAGGGCTGTAGTTTCAGCTGGTGCAGTCTTCAGAGGACAGGCCTTAGAGTTTTGCGCCTCCAACTTCTCAGCATGGCAACGTCTTGCTTCCTTAAGTTTCAAGCAGCAGATCTGGAGGGCTCTGCCCCTCTCAGATACTTATTCCATGTTCTCTGGGTCAGGCAGGAGGTCACTCCTGACCAATGGGAGCAGGGTAACTCCTCAAAGATATGACCACATCCTGTAGAGTGTGGCATTATTTTGTCCCAGAGTGCATCAAATCTTCCAAATTCATAATGGCTGATTTTCCAGCAGGGAGGTAAGAGCTGGCTAAACACACCCCTAGGATGGCTAATTTACTTAGACTCTCCCCCTGCATCTGCTCATACCTTCCTTAATCCTACCATCTGCCTGAGGTGGAAAGTTCAGAGTTGCAAATGACACTGGTTTCTGCTCTCCTCTTTGAAGACCATGGTTTACGACTCCTCCCCCTGGCCTGGCATTCCTGTGGAACAGCACACTGCCCTGCCAGCAGAGCTGGGTAACCCAAGGGGCTCTTTATCACCTCTTCAAGGCAGCCTGGCTAATCCACTTAACTCTGATCAATCAGGGCAGACCACTGGAAGGCTGAATCTGGACCTACAAACAAGAAAGTCTTATAACTTCTTGTATGTACACTTTAGGAGAAATTCAACAATATCATATTGTGGGATTTATTAATACCATTCGGGGAAGTCTTTGAATAGTACTTCTAGCCCTCTCCTATCAAGAGTTATTAGTTAATAACTTCCTACCATGTTAACCTATGTAGCAGGGGATTTGCAATGGGAAAAATGACTTGGGCCATTTTTCCAGGACTTACAAAAACATATTTTATAAGTACTTTGCTTATATCTACAGGACCCCCAACCCATGGGTCACTTAGGTGAGACTTTAGGGGTTCTGAATCTGTAGAAATATTGCAGATCCTCACTTCACAGTGCTCCTAGCATCAAAGTCGAATTTGGGCAGCCCTTTACCACAATGTGGGGAGTGAAATGTGAAATTTCACTTAACCCAGGGCATATAAAACTCATTTTATAAGGGTCTACCTTATAGATACCTGAACCCTCACCCCTGGGACACCTAGGGGAGACCCTGGGGGTTCTTAATATGCCATAACATTGTAGGTTATCCATTTTTAAGTGCCCCAAACACCAAAGTCGAGTTTGGGCACAATTTACTTTTTAAAAGCAATCATGGCACCCAGGGCTGCTTTTAAAACTGACCTCAGGCCTCAGCAGTGCACACATGCAAGTGCAGAAGGCTGCTGGCCTCTAAACTGCCATGCCCTACTACATACTAGGGACTGATAGGTAGTTTCAATCCCCCCGCCCTATTATGTACTAGGGTCTTATAGGGTAGGTCATGCCAATCACAGGGGTACCCCAACCCATAGTTTACCCTAGTGTATGTAGGTGTTTTCACTGTATTATAAGTGTTTTCAGCATAGCACTGGCCCTGGGCCTGGTTAGGCAAAGCCCAGGGTCAGTCAGAGTCAGTTACCACCAGTACCAGTCAGCAAAAAGTTGGGGGGTGCCCAGGGCACAGGATGACTTTGCAACATCAGGTCTCCAATATCTCATAAATATTCAAAGGCTTTGCACTGAATGGAGGCCCCCTGAAGGACTGGGGACCCTTTTACGGTTTGATGGCCAACAAGTAGGGTTGTCAATGATCAGATCATAGTTGCTTATGGTGTGAATGACCTGGAAATGGATAATAAATTGAGAGTTTATCTGAGCAGGGCGCCCAAAATTATATTTGGCCCGGGGCCCCCAAAATCCATAAGATGTCCCTGTGTTGAGCACCGGAAACCACCGGCTCAAATTAAACAGTGCAGGATGGTCACTGCACTGGCAGTGACAAAGTACTGAATGAGAAAGTCCGCTCACAGTTCCAGAGTCCTGCAGCACTGACAGGGCATGCAGGGTAGTAATGCAGGCCCGGCATACCCTGCGGTGCAGGGGGGAGGGCTCCAATGCTTTATGGGGCTCCAAGCCCACTGAGGGGGGGGCCCAATCAGCACAAAGCCACTGTTTATCTGTGAGATATAGGAGACTGATGGGGCTCCTCATCACACTGCTGTGGGTCCTCATCATGTTGCATTATGCCACTGAGAGTATGAGTAGAGGACATGCCAGGTAATTGGGGTCATGCAGTGGTAACAAATCACTGCAGGAGGAATCTCACACCGTTGGAGCCCTGCAACACTGACAGGCACTGCTAGATGAAGCACATAATGCTGGGGTCCTCTTGCACTGACAAACTACCACAGGAAGAACTCACATTCTGGAGTCCGGAAAATTAGCAATGAAAGGGCACTGCAGAAATAATGTCACACATAAGGAATTTTACGAATGGATGAATGTGTAAACATACAAATGAATGATAGATTTGATAAATTTCATCTGATTCCCAGAACGGGTGTTCGGCTGGTAAAATCTTCTACCAAAGATTCAGCACATAGCTCTCACTGCAGCACTGCACAGATGTTCAGGCTGTTTGTGGTATGTGATGTACTTGCTTTGTTTACTGAGGCACGTGGAGAAACTGTTCGATTATTTAGCTGCATACAAGGAAAAATCACTTTTAGGCAGGTTTTATGAATTGTTGAAAACTATAGAAAGACAGCAGTATGTGTTTTCTGCTGAAATGCTCTTTCAGTGCCATAGGACTCCAGTAGTTTGAGTGTTCTAGTGTAGTGCTGTCTCTGTGTTATTAGCCTCCAGCCAAAGGATCTTCCTGATGCAGTGCTTTGTCATTGTAATAGGACTCCAGTAGTATGAGTGTTCTACTGCAGTGTTCTCTCAGGAGTTATTAGCCTACAGCCACATGAGCTTCCTGGTTCAGTGCTTTGTCATTGTAATAGGACTAAAGTAGTATGAGTGTTCTACTGCAGTGTTCTCTCAGTGTTATTAGCCTCCAGTCACATGAGCGTACTGATGCAGTGCATTGTCATTGTAATAGGACTCCAGTAGTATGAGTATTCTACTGCACGGTTCTCTCAGTGTTATTAGCCTACAGCCACATGAGCTTCCTGGTGCAGTGTTCTGTCATTGTAACAGGACTTTAGTAGTGTGATTGTTCTACTGCTGTCCTCTTCCAGTGTTATTAGCCTCCAGTCACATGAGCTTTCTGATGCAGTGCTCTGTCATTGTAATAGGACTCCAGTAGTATGAGTGTTCTACTGCTGTGTTCTCTCAGTGTCATTAGCCTCAAGTCACATGAGCGTCTTGATGCAGTGCATTGTCATTGTAATAGAACTCCAGTAGTATGAGTGTTCTACTGCTGTCCTCTTCCGGTGTTATTAGCCTACAGCCACATGAGCTTCCTGGTGCAGTGTTTTGTCATTGTAATAGGACTCCAGTAGTATGAGTGTTCTACTGCAGTGTTCTCTCAGTGTCATTAGCCTCCAGTCACATGAGCGTCCTGATGCAGTGCATTGTCATAGTAATAGGGCTCCAGTAGTGTGATTGTTCTACTGCAGTGTTCTCTCAGTGTCATTAGCCTCCAGTCACATGAGCGTCTTGATGCAGTGCTTTGTCATTGTAATAGGGCTCCAGTAGTATGAGCAGGGCCGGACTGGCTACCGGGCGTTTTGCTGTGCTGCACAGCTGGGGGCTAATTTTGCTGCGGTGGGGGCTGATTTCGTTGATAGGGACCTGCGTGTGCTTTTAAATAAACATTTCAAAACAAATGTTTTTAAGCGCACCCAGGTCCCCATCAACGAAATCAGCCCCCAGCTCGGCAGCACAGCAAAACGCCCGGTAGCCAGTCCGGCCCTGAGTATGAGTGTTCTACTGCTGTCCTCTTCTGGTGTCATTAGCCTCCAGTCACATGAGCTTCCTGATGCAGTGCTTTGTCATTGTAATAGAACTCCAGTAGTATGAGTGTTCTACTGCTGTCCTCTTCCGGTGTTACTAGCCTCCAGTCACATTGGCTTCCTGATGCAGTGCGTTGTCATTGTAATAGAACTCCAGTAGTATGAGTGTTCTACTGCTGTCCTCTTCCGGTGTTATTAACCTCCAGTCACATGAACTTCCTGATGCAGTGCTTTGTCATTGTAATAGAACTCCAGTAGTATGAGTGTTCTACTGCAGTGTTCTCTCAGTGTTATTAGCCTCCAGTCACATGAGCTTCCTGATGCAGTGCTTTGTCATTGTAACAGGACTCCAGTAGTATGAGTGTTCTACTGCAGTGTTCTCTCAGTGTCATTAGCCTCCAGTCACATGACCGTCCTGATGCAGCGCTGTGTCATTGTAATCGGACTCCAGTAGGCTGAGTTTCCTGCTGCGCTCTCTCAGTGTCATTAGCCTTCAGCCACATGAGCTATCTAATGCAGTGCTGTGTCATTCTCATAGGACTCCAGTAGTGTGACTTTCCTGCTGCAGTGCTTTGCTGTAGGACTCAACTACTGTGAACTTTCTATTGCAGTGCTACCAGGTGCCGTAGGACATTATTAGAGGGAACTTTCTCCAGCAGTGCCCCATATGTTCTGTAGAACAACAGAATCTTCCTCATGTAATGTCCTGTTTGTATGACTGCGCAGGACCCTGCAGAGCAAATGTCTTCTAGTAGTGCACTTCATGACAGTATAAGACATCAGCACTGTGAGAAGGTGGGAGGGGAACATGGCGGCCGTCAGTTAGTGCCGGTCTCACCGCTGTGCTGGGAGAATTTACGTAAGTTAAAGCGTATTCGTGCTTTACCTGCGCTGGGGGGGTCCCTCGAAGTCCCGGTGAAGTCGGGGGCGATTAGGAAGTGAGTTGCAGTGATTATCGGGCGAGACAAGGTTTCTTTTTTCTCCGGTGGGAGGTTTTCTCGCTACAGAGTATGACGGAGCCAAGCCCGAGAAGAGGAGTGTGGGCGGAGGCTGCAGCACGGCTCAGCTGGGGCCGCCGCGCAGCAGCGAGGATCGGCTTCCCGGGAAGCAGTTTACTACCAGGTCAGGTTTTGTGCGTTTGGACGCATTTTTTAGCAAGGGGAGATGAAATTCAATACCCCCGATGACTCCGGTAAGGAGAAGGGTGCGGGTTTCGAAAATAGAAAAAATGAATATAGAGGAGGCAGGAAAACCCAAACTCAAGATATCTATTGAGCAGGATAAAGAAAAGAACCAGGAAGGAATTGTTTACGGTGTAAATAGGTATTCGCTAAGGAGTAGGGATATTTGGGGGAGAGGGGAAGCTACTTCAGATACTTTTACAAGAAAAGTTGTTTGTTTAGCAACTCCTGCTATTTCAAAAGCTGAAAGCTGTAAAACTCCAAAAATTCCAAAAATTCCTCTGCAACCACCGTGTACCTTTGGTTAAAAAACCCTCATTGGAAAAAACACCCAAGAAAGTAAAAAGTAGGTCCACGAAAAAGAAACCTGAAAGTATAAAAATAACTCCATCACTCCGCTCATACTTTAAAATTCAAGCTCAATCCCAGACTCAAATTCAAATTCAACCCCACGGGACCTTAACAGTTTCACCTAGTGTAGCTCTGGAACAACCTGAGGAGAGAAGTGCTTGTTTAAAAATCATAGAGAGCTCGGCTTCCATTAAAGCAGGGGGGGGTGTCCTCTGTTTAAAAAATAGGTTTGACTCATTGGCAGAAAGGGAAGGAGAGGGAGAACACCCCTTATTTCAACAAAGCACTACCCCTAGCTCTAGCCCCGAGACCTCGGAGAGGCATTTGTCGACACCGGAAGAAACATTAAATGAAATCACTAAACAGAGCGACACTCCTGAGTTGGAGAAGTTATTGTCCACTTTGTTAACGGAGGTCAGGGAAAAGTTCGCGATTTCAGAAACAAATCAACAGAAAATTCAGGGCACAGTGGAAGCCCTGGAGGCCAAAATTGACAATCTTGTGGAGAGGGTTGGGGTATTGGAAGTTTCAGTAGAGGATCTCTCCAAAAAAGTGAATGTTAATATGGAAGAGATACAGAGCTTGAAATGTAATGAGAGAGATTTGAAAGATAAGTTGGAATCCCTGGAAAATAATGCCAGAAGGAATAATATTCGAATTTTGAACGTTCCTGAGTGCCTCGAAGGTGGGGACATAAGATCTTATGTGATTAATCTCATGAAAGAATTCAATATGGAAATTGAGCAGCGCAGTTTGGAGGATGATATACAAAGAGTACATAGAGATCCATACACAAGGCGACCAGGAAAGAAAAATCCAAGAAGGATCCTTGTAAACTTTAAATCCTACACTTTAAAAGAAAAAATCCTTGCTAGGGCCCTAAAAGCAGGAGTCTTCAAAAAGGATGACTGGTCTTTCCGTATAAGATCAGATATCTCTCGTACCACTCAAGATAGGCAGTGGGAACTGGGTAAATTTATTCAAGAATTGAGGGAGATGGGCGCCACTGCAAATATAAGATTCCCCGCCTCGCTGAGGGTAATGCGAAACAATAAAATGTATAACTTTAGGGACCCAGCTGAAGTGAGTAAATTCATAGACCAGATAAAAGCACAACAGATCTAATCTTCAAATCTTCTCTGTAGCACAGCAGGAGGGCTCATATGAGACAGAAAACATAATTTTGTCTCTAGTGAATAGGGAGGGTTCCCCAGGGAGGGAGGGTTTCATTAAGGGGGCGGGGGTTCACAATGAAATGTAAATGGAAAATTCACACACTGGGTGAGGGAGCATGTGGGAAAAAATGAAAAAAATATGTCCTCTTTTGCAATTTTTGGACCAGAATTCCTTTTTATGTTAAACATAAGTTTTAATCTGATGGGAAGATTTAGGCCTAAAAGCACTAATATGTTAGTTGGTGGTTTATGACATGGCAAACTCTAATAAACCTAGGTTGTTAAAGATTCTATCCTGGAACGTCAAACGGTCTCAGGGTCCCCGCAAGAAGGACATTTTTTTTAGAGTATTTGAAGATTAAAGATATAGATATCTTCCTTATTCAAGAATAACACTTAACTAAAGAAGAATGGCCTGAGATCTTAAAGAGCCAGCAATGGATTGAACACTGCATTTACACTTCCCAGTCTGGTACGGTGAAAGGGGTGGTCCTTTTTATCAAAAAATCCATTCGGGCTATATTGGGGGATTGTGTGGTAGATCCATGAGGTAGATGGGTGATAGTTAAGGCCAAGATTTATGATGTATGGTTGGCTTTTGTGGGATACTACGGCCCTAACTTAGACGACCCTGCACCTCTCCACACTCTTTCTTTGCAATTAGTAGATATTGGTGTCCCTGTTATAATGGGGGGCAATTTTAATGTGTGTCTGGACCCAATGCTGGACTCTACTTCTAAAAGGGCAGCAATGTCAACTCCCAACATGAGGAGGGCCCTAAAACAACTAATATCCGATGTGGGTTTGGTAGATATATGGAGGAAAATGAGTGATGGAGAAGAGGTAGAAGGAGGAAACTTTACCTTTCATAATAAAAAACATGGACATCGGACAAGGATAGATTTTTTATAGTAGACTCCAGTATTAGTAAAACCATAAGGAAAGTCTCACATCTTCCGGAACATTTATCTGATCATTCAGCCGTTTTATTGGAGATCATGATCGGAGACAAAACTTCATCATCGCAACGTTGGACGCTTAATCGCACGTTGCTTCTAGACCCTTTGGTTGTAGAAAATTTGAAAGCAGCTACGAAGGAGTTTTTCTCTTTTAATATCGGGTCTGCTTCCTTAAATATTGTTTGGGAGACATATAAAGCTTTTCTCAGAGGCATTCTTTCCAGTGTTGGCTCAGCACACAACAAGAAGTCTAAGGAGGAAATTAATTATTTTGAAGCTTCCATAAAATCTTTACAAGAGGAGATGATACAAGCCACAAATCCGGTCAGCAAAGACCAAATTGGGCAGAATCTACACACAGCACAATCGAAGTTAGACGATTTTTTAGAAGCAAAAATAAGGCGGAAATGGGAAGCCAGTAGGCTATCTCATTATGAATACGGGGAGGGGTGTGGAAAATTACTATCATGGAAGATTAAATCTAATCAATCTAGAAACTTTATAAACGATCTAAAATGTCAAAATACAGGAAAAATAATCACGGAAGCTTCTGAAATTGAAAGTGCCTTCGTAAATGTTTACCAAGAACAATATTCGGAAGATATAACTCTGAATAGGGACCAAATGGAGTTTTTTTCAAGATATAACTCTCCCACCCCTCCAGGAGGCAGAGAGAGAAAATTGAATAGTCCGCTCTGTTTGGAAAAGGTGATTAAAACTATAAATAGTCTAAAAAAGGGGAAAGCTGCAGGCTCGGACGCTCTGCCAAATGAGATATATATAATATTAAAAGAAGAGCTTGCACCTATTTTGTTGCAAATTTGTAATTCCATTTTTGTCTCTGACCACGATCTTCCTTCTTCGTGGGATTCCGCCACCATTACTATTTTACTTAAACCCAATAAAAATCCGAGGGTTTGTGAGTCAATTCGCCCCATCTCCTTACTCAATAGTGACTATAAGATCTATTCGCAAATTTTAACAGAACCATTAGACAAAATAGTTGGAACTCTGATTCATTCGGATCAGAAAGGATTTATAAAAGGGAGGCAGCTGCATGAATTGACCCATGAGTTAATTGGGGCGATGGATCTGGCCAAAGAGTATAATAGTCCCCTGACGGTCATGACCCTAGACGCGGCAAAGGCCTTTGACAGGGTGAGTTGGCCATTTCTGTATGAGGTGATTCAAAGGTTTAATCTGGGAGAAATGTTTTTGGCAGCTATTAAAGCCCTGTACAAGAATCCGTCAGCTAGATTGTTAACCAATGGTAATTTGTCAAGAGTAGTACATATTCATAGGGGGACGAGACACTTCTTTTCAACCTATATATAGAGCCTCTGGCCATAAAATTAAGGACACATAAAAGTATCTCTTCTTTTGTATGTAATGGGTGGGAGAAAAAGATCGGCTTGTATGCGGACGATCTGATGATATTCACAGGTCATCTATCTCTGTCTTTGCCAGCAATCTGGGAAACATTGGATGCTTTAGGGAAAGTCTCGGGTTATGCTATAAATCAGCAAAAAACTGATATAATGCAGTGGAATACACACTACCAAACTAACTTAGTTAAACAAGGTATGAGGTATTTAGGCATTCATATTGTACAAAATTTAGATAACATTGCGAAAGTGAATTTTGACATTGTAGCATTAAACGTACGGAAGCAATTACAGGCCTGGAGTGCCCTTCCTTTGTCGTTCTTGGGTAGATAAAATTTGATAAAGATGTCCATTCTCCCTAAATTTACCTTTTTATTTAACTCTATACCATTAGAATTTCGGAAAGATTGGATAAAGAAGGTCCAGGGAGACTTCACCAGTTTTATTTGGGGAAACAAAAAGCCTAGAATCGCTTGGAGAAAACTTAGAGCGAAGAAGGCATCAGGCGGGATAGCCAGCCCGGATCTTTTGCAGTACTACCGGGCTTTTCATTTAAAAAAATTTAGGCAAATGCTGAGAGATACCTCTGAGATGTCACCACTTTTTCAGGCCCTTATAAATAGACCCCTAGATCTCAATGGTTTTTTCTTATTTAAATTTGGGCATCCTAAATTTTAAAAAAAAGTTAGGCTAAAGATTCTTCGGAGTGCATGCAAGGTTTGGCATCAGATAAGATGGTCTTTACAAATACCATATTTCAGTTATAAAGCTCCTATATGGAATTCACCGGGTACCCCTGCCTGTCTTCAAGACTCCTTAGCAATCCCTCTTAAGCAGTGTGGCATCCATATATGGGGCCAACTTCTAGACGACACAGAGTTAGTTTCTTGGCTCCGCATACAGGAACTGTCGGAAGGGACGGTATCAAGATTTAGGTATTATCAATTAACAAGTTGGGCTAAAACACTGGGCAAAGACGGGAAAGGAAATTCATTATGGGAGTCAAAGATAGTTTCCCATTCCCTTTCGCCAAAGGAAGTATCGGAGTGGTACTGGATGTTGATTCAGGTACCTGAGGAGGAACAAGCTCTACCGGTGTCGATCTGGAGGAGGGATTTGCCGGATCTAGATCTCGATCGGATATGGCAAGTATCTATGTCTTATCTATGGTTTTATGCAAAGTCTGCTCCACTCAGGAAGAATCATCTCTTTACAGTTCACAAGGCTTATTGGACTCCCAAGAGGCTATCGACACAGGGGTCTCAGGTGGAAAAGAGGTGCCCTAAGTGCGGTGAGGCCAACGCAAATGAAGCCCACATGTTTTGGCAGTGTCCTTCGATTCAAATTTTCTGGCAGAAAGTAGGTACAACCCTCTCTGGTATACTGGGACAAGAAGTTCAGGTGAGCTTGGCGCTGGTTATTTTTGGGGTAATGTTAGAGAGGGAGGGGGATAGGACACTATCAAAAGCACACAGAGCCCTGGT
Organism: Calotriton arnoldi; assembly: GCA_963921515.1. Taxonomy (NCBI): domain Eukaryota; kingdom Metazoa; phylum Chordata; class Amphibia; order Caudata; family Salamandridae; genus Calotriton; species Calotriton arnoldi. The sequence continues at coordinate 119,507 of CAWUFW010021175.1, forward strand.
ATTTATGTTAATTCTTCTTGCGCGCAGAGAGCTCTGTATAAAGTGGATCATGCCTATTCCCCCGGCAGAAATAGAATGGGTAACGTCAATACAGAGAATAAGGACACTGGATCGAGCCATAGCGAATTCTAAGAGAATGAAGATTTGGGATATTTGGGATAATTGGGTAAGGAACATATGGCATTGACGGGTATCTTATTTTCTGTTTCCTTCTCTTCGTTTTTTCTTTTTTTTTTACTGTCTTTCTTCTCTTTTCTCTCCTATATTATATTGGGTTATGAGTTTTTTGGTATTATTTACAGGTCCAATGATTAACACCAAAATAAGCAGGTAGCTGGAGTGGCCAGCACCTGTCAAAAGGCATTGGTTTCTGAGCTGGCAGTACAATGTGAGACTCGGCATTTGTTTTTTTTTCAAAACACCCCTTTTTTTCAGTAGAGGCCGAGATCTTCCTACTCAGTCACAGCTGCTCGGAGCTTTTGATACCTAACACATAATGGCAAATGAGGACTAAAAAAAAAAGAAAAAAAAAAGACATCAGCACTGTGATACAGTGTTTTCTGGGCCCTCTTGCTTGCCAGTGGTCCTCCCATGGACTTTTTTAAGCCACCTGAAAGGTGATGGAAAACAGTATTTTATGCAATGCAGCATGGTGAATTATTTAGCATGAAGGGGACATTACGTGGGTGGTACCTGGGTGTCTCCATGCTACCACTCATGCCTTTTGACACAAGACCCTATCCACAAACAATAGTAAATAGGGTTTAGCGCACAAAGTTAACACCATTTGAAAGGCGGTGTTAAGAGGAGAAATGTTTTTGTTTCTCCTTTCTTTTCTGACTTTGAATGTGTGCTGCACTGTGCAGCAGGCAAACAAAGTAGGAACAGTTTTAAAGTGTGTCTAAGCATAGTATTTTGTACTGGAAGGGTACCTTCCCAGTACAAACCCTATTGCACTATGGCGCAAATGTGTGTGCCTGGTGCAGGGCAGCTGAAATCTGTGCCAGCGCTAGGAAGAGGGGAGGAGAGAGCCCTATCTCTGTAGATATGGTTCTCTCCTGCTCCCTCCCTGTCACTCAACGCAGCGCAGCATTTTTGGCTGCTGCTCTGCATTCCATGCCTTTTTTGAAAATCTGGGCTTTAGTATCATGTCCACTGTCAGTGCGGCTGCACCTAGCATTGTGAGCAGTAGTGTGCACAGTAGCATCAGATGAGACAACACGTTTGAAACAATAATGAAGAAAGGCAGAACTAGTACCAGAAACAGAAAGTCGACATATTTAGCAATGGAAAGTCTGGGTAAGCCAGCAATGTGACCAGAGATGGGAGCCTGGACATTATAATGTAGAATAAGGTGGACTGCTGCTTTCTCAACCCACTACTACCCAGAAGCAGGTATTTCGGAGATCAAATAAAGGGACTTTCCTTGGTGTGGATGAAAAATGGTAATTGCTCCAATGATCCTTTATTGAGATGTAGACAGCAAGAAAGGTGGAGTTTCCGCTTGGTTTTAAATAGGGAGAAGCAAGTGGCACCTACTCTAGTGACCCGTAGCATAAAACAAAAGGCAGTATCAATAGAAAAATCTCATATTATGAACAGAGGAGGCTGGGGTGGAGACCCCCATATTTCCACACCAAACATCAACAGACTACATGATTAAGTAGCCTCCAGCTACAAGTACCTCTGTTTTACGGAGTTCAACCTCAAAGAGATGGATCTCATCCAGATGGCAAATACAGACATACACTCTTAGAAATCGGCCTGAGCAATGGCCATATCCCCATTCAAATAACTGATAATTTGAGTGTCAGTGGCAAGGGAAAAAAAGAACAGTTTTGTGAGGTACATGATGCCTCATAGATGTTGTGAGAAGTTGGCCTGGCATATGCTGTCCACTAATTATAGTGGGCACCTTGCACCAGTCCAAATCGACTCTTATGGTAGGTAGGTTAAAGACAACCTTATTGAAAGCTATCCTAGTGGTAGCTATGGAGAGCAGCCTTCAGGCTAAGTCTTGAAGGAATGTAAAGCAGCTTGTTTTACCAGTCTATAATCTCTTGAGTGACCAAATGAAAGAGCACCACACCAGGTATATATTCAAAATATATGTATTTATTACTAAACACACCCCTCTAGTCTCTTTATGAGGCTAGAGTTCGAAATACATAGGTTATAAGATCTTAAATCACAATAATAGCACAAATACACGTTTGGGCCCTAGGGGCGTACCAAACCATATACCAATAAAGTGGTATGCGAACCACGACTGAACTAGACACTAGGCCTAGAGCCTCTAGAAGTGCTTGGACCACAAGGAACCACCCAAGGTAGTGACACAGGGGACCCACGGGAGACGCGTGCAGTGTAAATACACAACCGCGATACGCCGTTAACTTCTATGGAGAAAGTCGGGATCGGGAAAATAGAGGAAAGGGACACTTAAAAGAGGACTAGGACAAAACCCTTTGAGATCTAGGACTTTGAAGAGTCTCTACCCACGGGAGCACCGGAGTACTCGTGTTACCTCACCCAGGGAAGCCGGGTGCATAGATGCCTTTCGGGGTCGGGTTTCGTCGTCGATTCGAATGGCGATCTGCTGCAAAGTGCTGCTGGCGGCCAAGAGAAAAGTGTCCGGGTGGATCCAAGAGTGGATCGGAGTTCTGGTGAACCTGAAAGCAGAGGGGACAGAGTCTGGGTCACTAGCCAGTGACCAGGAAGGCGATGGACAGATGCCCACCGATGTCGAGTGCTTCAGGTGCGTTGACGGTCGTCTTGACTCTTCAGCCACGAGGTCCGGGAGGCGTTGTCGGCGACCAGGAGCAGGATTCGGGCTGGTGCTCGATGTCTGTCGAGTGCTGAGGTGTCGGCGACCGGATTGGACCCAACAAGCCTTGGCAATGGCAAGTCTTGAGTAAGATGAAGATCGTCGATGGTGCAGACCAGCAAGGTCTGTGGAACTCACCCAGCGAGGGTAAGTGAGGGCAGACCTGGGGCAACCAGGATGCCAAGTAAGGAAAAGATTGGCTTTCGTTAAGGGCTACTAGCCAACGGGATAGCGACCGCGAAGGAGCCTCATGACGCCGCACGTGGAGCTGGCTTGCAGGACACTCGTAGAGTGGGGGCCAGTGATCTTCGGTGCAGGTGGTGCTGGAGGCTAGGGCTACTCGGAGCCCAAAGCACGACTTCTTGTGAGACCCAGAAGAGGGTGCACTTGCAAAAGTGCTCGGTGTCCAGGGGTCACGGTCTCAAGTCACCCACGATAGCCATGGGCCTCAGCTTTGCTGGGGACTCAGGGTAGCCTCGGGAAGTCTGGGAATCCACCTCTGGTGATGCGATGACTTCGGCGTCCGACGGGAGCTTCAGTAATGCGAACCGGACAGATGCTTCTTTGGTGCCTGCCAAGCAGGGGAGTCACTCCTTGACCCCAAGGGAGATTCTTCAGTCCTCTAATCTTGTCGTAGAGCGTCGAAGGTCCAGGATTCAGTGTCAGAGTTTCGTCCAGGTATAATCTAAAGTCCTAAGGACTGGGTTCCTACCTTTATTCTAAAAATAGGGGATGGACTACTCTGTGGCCCCACCTATGGGTGGGTCAGGGCAGAGGGGTGGCTACACCCCTTTCCCTTTGTCCAGTTCGCGCCAAAGCAGGGGCTGCGAGCCCCTGATCCGGTTTGAACTGGGGTATGCACAGGGACACCAAATGTGCCCCCAGTGCAGGACTTCAAAGCACCCGAAAGTGCTCCCGCCCAGCCTCAATACACATTGTCATGTCTGGGGAGGTGGTCACACCTCCCTGGGACAGGAAACCTATTGTCCAGGCCTCCCCTGCCGGAGTTTCATCCAGCAGCAGGAGGCCAGACTCGTGTCTTTGGCAGCAGCATCCATTTTGTGATGCCAGGGCTCTGGAAAGAAGTTACCGGACTCGTCAGAGTTAACATGTCTTTTCCTCTAGAAGGGTGGAATGCTACCCCCGCCGCCAGGATTGGCGGGGGGGTAGTATTCCAAGATGTTTGACACCAAACACGACATGTTTAGGTGCAGCCATTCCAAAGTTAGCATTTTACCGCGAGGATATAATGCGCTTAAGAGTATATGGTCAGGCTGCACTACAAACAGCATCAGAGATGGTCTCCGAACGCTGCAGAGGGGCCCTGCTCATGCAGGGGCACCCTCTCACATAGGAACCATGCACTCTGCCTTTAGGATTGATAAGGCCTGCCTTAGGAGTGACTTATAGGTTTATATGTGTGTATGTATTTCGTGATATAGGTAACCTATATCACAGTAAGGGGTGCATGCACCACCTTACCCAGGCTGCAGTAGCAGACCTGTGGTGTCAGTTTGGATGGCCTTCCAGGGGTGGCATAATACATGCTGCAGCCCCTGGCAGGCCTCTGAGGTACCTATGCCCTTGGTACATAGTATACCATATACTAGGGACTTATAAGGGCACTCCAGATTCCAATCAGAGATGTGCCTAAGGCACATGGAAACCATTTTAGAGAGGAAGCAGCTAGGCTGGGGTTCTGATTAGCAGGGCCCCAGCCAGACTAATGTCGAAAAACAGTGAAGCATCAGCAAAAAGTGGGGGTACCCATGTGAAGCAGATCCTACTCTCCTACACAACCCCCCCAAACGTAGGGACATTAAACTAACCTTGCCCAGTTAAGTCTTCATGTTCTAAGTGAAAATACCTAGAGAGTCCATCTGCATTCGCATGGTTACTCCCAGGCCTATGTTCCACTGTAAAGTCCATCCCCTGTAGGGAAATGGACCACCTAAGCAGTTTGGGGTTTTCACCCTTCATTTGTTTTAGCCATAAGAGGGGCTTATGGTCTGTCTGAACCAGGAAGTGTGTACCAAACAAGTATGGCCTCAACTTCTTCAGAGCCCAGACCACAGCAAAGGCCTCCCTCTCTATGGCTGACCAACGTTTCTCTCTAGGGGTCAGCCTTCTGCTAATAAAAGCTACTGGCTGATCCTGACCTTCTTCATTCAATTGTGACAGTACAGCCCCTACCCCCAATTCAGATGCATCTGTTTGAACAATGAACTTCTTGGAGTAATCAGGACTCTGCAGAATTGGAGCAGTGCACATGGCCTGCTTGAGGTCATCAAATGCCTTTTGACAGCTAACTGTCCACTGAACCTTTTGGGCATTTTCTTAGAAGTTAAGTCATTCAAGGGTGTCACTATTGATCCATACCCCTTGACAAATCTCCTATAGTACCCAGTCAGGCCTAAGAAGGCTCTCACCTGAGTCTGGGTAGTGGGAGCAGTCCAGTCCATGATGGTCTGGATCTTGCTCTGCAAAGGTTGAACCTGGCCTCCACCCACAAGGTGGCCCAGGTACACAACCTGACTCTGCCCTATCTGGCACTTAGTGGCCTTGATAGTCAGGCCTGCCTTTTGCAGGGCCTGTAAAACATTCCTGAGGTGGACCAGGTGATCCTCCCAGGTGGAGCTAAAGACAGCAATATCATCTAGATAAGCTGCACTATAGGCTTCCAGTCCTGTGAGAACTGTGTTCACCAACCTCTGGAAAGTGGCAGGTGCATTTTTCAGACCAAAGGGCATTACCACAAATTGATAATGCCCACTAGGGGTTGAAAATGCTGTTTTGGGCTTTGCAGTATCAGCTAGTCTGATCTGCCAGTAGCCAGCTGTTAGGTCAAATGTGCTGAGATATCTGGCAGAGGCCAAAGTATCTATGAGCTCATCTGCCCTGGGTATGGGATGGGCATCAGTCCTAGTGACTGCATTGAGACCCCTGTAGTCTACACAAAACCTCATCTCTCTTTTCCCACCACTGGTGTGAGGACTACTGGACTAGCCCAAGGGCTATCTGAGGGTTCAATTACTCCCAACTCCAAAATTTTCTGGACTTCAGTCCTGATACAGTCCCTGACATGGTCAGGTTGCCTATAAATCTTGTTTTTAATAGGCAGACTGTCCCCAGTGTCCACTTCATGAGTGCACCAGGTGGTCTGACTGGGTGTCAGTGAAAACATATGTCTAAACTGATTGAGGACTTGCCTGCAATCAGTTTGTTGCTGGGTAGTGAGGCTGCCTGCCAAGGCTACACCATCAACTGACCCATCGTCAGGGTTCTGTGAGAGCAGGTCAGGGAGTGGGTCACTCTCTTCCTCCTGCCCTTCATCAGTAGCCATGAGCAAGCCCATGTCTGCCCTGTCCACATATGGCTTTAGTCTGTTGACATGGAGAACCCTTTGGGGACTCCTGGGTGTTCCCAGGTCCACTAAGTAAGTGACCTCACCCTTCTGCTCAACAATAGTGTGGGGTCCACTCCATTTGTCTTGGAGAGCTGCTGGGGCCACTGGCTCCAACACCCACACCTTCTGTCCTGGCTGGTACACAGTCAGAACAGCCTTTGGTCATGCCAGGCCTTCTGAAGTTCCTGGCTAGCCTCAAGGTTTTTGGTTGCCTTTTTCATGTACTCAGCCATCCTGGAGCGGAGACCAAGTACATAGTCCACTATATCTTGCTTTGGGGGCTTGAGAGGTAACTCCCATCCTTCCTTCACCGAGCACAGTGGACCCCTCACAGGGTGGCCAAACAGAAGTTCAAAAGGGCTGTAACCAACCCCTTCTGAGGCACCTCCCTATATGCGAATAAAAGGCAGGGCAAGAGTATGTCCCATCTACGCCTAAGCTTTTCTGGGAGCCCTTTAATCATGCCCTTCAAGGTTTTGTTGAATCTCTCAACTAAACCATTGCATTGTGGGTGATAGGGTGTGGTGAACTTATAAGTCACTCCACACTCCTTCCACATTGCTTTTAAGTACCCAGACATGAAGTTAGCACCCCTGTCTGATACTACCTCCTTAGGAAAGCCCACTCTTGAGAAGATTCCCAGGAGGGCCCTTGCCACCACAGGTGCTGTAGTGGTCCTGAGGGGAATAGCTTCTGGGTACCTGGTGGCATGATCCACTACCACCAGGATAAACCTGTGCCCAGAGGCTGTTTGGGGATCCATGGGACCAACAATGTCAATCCCTACCCTCTCAAAGGGCACCCCCACCACAGGTAGTGGTATCAGGGGGCCTTTGTAGTGCCACCTGCTTTGCCACTGGCTTGGCAGGTTACACAGGAGCGACAAAACTCCTTACTGTCTTCAGACATGTGGGGCCAGTGAAAGTGAGGGACAATTCTGTCCCAAGTCTTGTTCTGGCCCAGGTGTCCTGCTAAGGGAATATCATGGGCTAGGGTCAATAGGAAGCCCCTGAACTTCAAAGGTATTACCAACCTCCTGGTAGCACCAGGCTTGGGGTCTCTACTCTCTGAGTACAGGAGTCCATCATCCCAATACACTGTATGGGGACCACTAGCTTTCCCAGCAGCCTCAGCAGCAGCTTGCTGTCTGAGGGGTTCAAGGGAGGGGCAGCTCTGCTGCTCCTGGCTCAGATCTGCCCTAGAAGGTCCCCCTGTCCCCAAGAACTCAACCTGGTCAGGTTCCAGTTCCTCTGGGACAGTTCCTTCTTCAGGGCTGAGATCATCCCCCTCAAGGGACTGATCTTCCTCCTGAGCCAAGGGGGAAGGCACTGCCTTAACCCTACTACTCCTCCTCTTGGAAGGCACTTGGTTCATTCTTCCAGAATCCAAGGCCTGTTCAGTGCTAGACATTTTGGCTTGTGGCCTGGTCACAGCAAACACATCTGCAGGGATCCCCAGCATTTCTGCATGGGTCCTGAGCTCCACTTCTGCCCAAGCAGAAGTCTCTAAGTCATTGCCAAGCAAGCATTCGACTGGTAGGTTTGCACTTACCACAACCTTCTTAAGGCCAGTTACCCCTCCCCAGGAGACGTTAACAACTGCCAGAGTATGGTCTGTTCTGACATTGCTAGCATTGGTCACTTGGTACATCTCACCAAGCATAACTTGCCCAGGTAGCACAAGGTCTTGTGTCACCATTGTGACACTTGCCCCTGTGTCCCTAAATGCCAAAGCCTCTCGTCCATTGATTAAAGGCTGTTGTCTGTACTTGCCCAGATTACTGGGACTCATAGAGGAGGGCACATCCATGCCTCCATCACAGACTAACACAGCCTGAGTCAGTTCTCTAACTAGGTCAGAGCCCAACTCAGTTCCCAGGGTGAACCCTACTAAACCCTTTGCTGGAGCACCTCCACCAACTGTACTAGGGGAACAGGTGCCTTAGGGGCATTGGTGGGTGCTGGACTGGAGTCTTTGGACTTGGTGCAATCACTGGTCCAGTGGGTCTTTTGCTTACAGACCTTGCACCATGGTTTTCTTTGGCCTTTACCCTTGGTAGACTGGGAATCCCCACCAGAAGAAGATTTTTGGGGGCCTGATGAAGACTTTTGATCTTTACCCTTCTCCCCACCCTTGTCAGAGTTCTTAGCATCTTGCTTCTTGGTTTCCCCACCTTGGTTCTGTACCTTCTGCTTCACCCTGGTTCTGACCCATTTGTCTGCCTTCTTTCCCAATTCTTGGGGAGAGGTCAGATCAGAGTCAACCAGGTATTGATGCAACAGCTGATTTTGACAGTTATTAAGAATCTGCTCCCTCATTATCAGATTATACAATCCTGAGAAGTCACACACCTTACTGCCCATCAACCAGCCTTCCAGAGCCTTGGCAGAACAATCCACATAGTCTACCCAGTCTTGAGTCTGTGCTTTTTGGGTGTCTCTGAACTTCAACCTGTACTGTTCAGTGGTTAGGCCAAACCCATCAATAAGAGCACTCTTCAAGACCTTGTAATTGTCAGCTTCCTCCTCTCTAACAGTGAGGAGCTTGTCTCTACCTTTGTCAGCAAAGGAGAGCCACAAGATTGCTGCCCACTGCTCCTGAGGGACCTTCTGTACTTTACAGGCCCTCTCTAAAGCAGTTATCCATTTGTGGATATCATCCCCACTCTGG